>JAFVLL020020060.1:0-48817 GCA_021397915.2 Tor tambroides | reverse complement strand
ATACTGTAAATGTAAATACGGTAATAATACTGTAAATGAAAATACAGTAATAATACTGTAAATGAAAATACAGTAAAGCCATTATTATACTGTAAATGCAATTACAGTAATAATACTGTAAACCTTTTTACAGTATTTTACTGGCATCCAGCTGCCAGTAAGTTACTGTAAAATTTACACTAATCTTTTTACAGTGCATTTCTAGTAAATTTCACTGTTACAAAAAAAGGCAGGTAAATTAAAAGTGAATTTTTGAAGTATAAAGACTGAAATTATTTTGTAAAATGTATCTTTTTATTTACAGTGTACCAAATAATCTACAAAACAATGTTTGAACTTAGCCTGTACATAAAGCGATTCAAGCTAAATTAATTGTGGAAGATTTATACTTGGGACAGAATAGTTTTAATGTTTGTAGAAACTATTTTCACTGAGAAATTGCTAATAAATTGAACAATTAATTTAAAAAACAGCAACTGAAATAAACATTACATTTTGAAGTAGAAATATTTTCTTGTACTCCAATAAGTTTTTATAACTTTGACAAAGCACTTTTTTACAGCGTACTAAAGTAAAGTCACGACAATGCTGCCTTTCTAGCAATGCAAAAAATATTCATTATACAGAATGCCAATCATAATGTTTTTGGTTTCACCAAAAGTGTTATGGCTTACTGTTCTGCAGCATGCTTCTTTGTGTAAGAGAAACGCTCATTAGTCAGACCTCTGAGACTCAAAACATGCTTTGTGGTGTTAAGCTCATTAAGCTCTATGTGCCATGCTCTAATTTCTGATCATGCCACTAAAATTGTGTTTACATTGTTTAACATGCAAAAAACTTGCGAAACATCTGCCCCTGAATGAATAAAGAACAGTTTAGAACTGTGTTTGTAGACATCCATTTTAAGGCATGTTTGCAGTAACAGGTTGAGCTTGGCCAACACCTATGAATCAAAGCTCTAATAAATGTTGTTTGTATTCACAGAAAACTGGATCCTTCATCAGCAGCGAGAAGCTGTTTACACTGGAAGCGTCAAAGTTGCACATCACCTCTAAAGCCTCACTAACATGGACCAATCAGCTGTGAGCTTGAGGTATTGCTACAACATATGTAGAATATACATTGTCATTCAAAATTTTTTTAAAGAAATCCATACTTTTATCAGCAAAGATGCATTAAATTTATCAAAAGTGACATAAATGCTGTTCTTTTGAACTATATTTATCAAAGAATCCTAAAGGATATCACAGTTTCCACAAAATTGTTAAGCAGCGCAACTGCTTTAATTTCTGACATCAGAAATTAAAAAAAATAAAGCATGTCATGACGAAAGCACAATGGATGCTTTCATTACAGACAGCTTCATTGATTATAACGAGAATTCTAAAGTTTTGATGCATCAGGCCTCTCATATAGACTCTCATACACAAAAACACATGCCGATAGTTGACTGTGTTCTACTTCCTCTATAGTGCAGTTGAAAACAACAGATGCATGAATGAACCCTAGACTTTACCAGTACAAATCTGACTCTACCACACATGAACTACATTCTATGAGTGTGAAAAATGAGGCTCCTATGTGTCCCAGTTCTGTTCAATTATGCAGAGAGACTGAATATATGTTGTCGTTGTGATGTTGTCCAGGTGGCTGTTGACAGGTGGCATATGAGCTAATCTGAGAGAACAAGGGGACTTTTTGCTTCTATTGTGGTTCCCCTTGATCCAGGATTACACCAAAACACCACGATATTCAAACTACCACACTCTCCACGACCACCGCATCCATCAGCTGATTAATTTCAATACAATTTTCATTGAGGACATAATAACATTTTTTTTCCCTCCCTTCCCCCCTTTTCAATCAACAAATTAAAAATATAAACCACTTTTATCTTTATTTAACACTAAGCTGAAATCGGATCACAGGACAGATGCATGAAAACGCTGCCCTCGTTCAAAGTTCATGGTTCACCCATTATTGGTCTATTGTAATATTTTCATTTATAATGTTCTACCTTTAGTCTTAGATTTTGTATTAATCAAAGTCACTTGGAAAATATGAATGTTTAAGTATCCGAAAACTTTTATGAATAAGAATATACATCTTGGAATAACAGATGTTCCAGACTCCGTCTGACACTTTTATATTTGCCATATGATAGAGGAGGTCTACAGTGTCCTAATTTTCATTGGTATTATTGGGCTGTGCAACTTAGAACAATTATGTTTTATTTTTTATCTCAGGACTGCCCGTCTTGGGTAGATATGGAATCGGCTGCCATTAATTCTGGCCTGCCTTTAAATTTGTGTTTATATTCCTCAGAATTGAAAGATCTTAAAAAAAATGTTTCCAATCCTATAGTTATAAATATGATTGCCATATGGTTTGATGTGAAAAAATATCTAGGTGCCTTCTACCCTTTATCTTGTTTTAGTCCCATTTGGGGCAATGAAAAATTTAAACCAGGCAGATTAGACGCAGGTTTCAAGATTTGGGCTGACAAGGGCATTCGAAAGATAGCAGATCTATATGTTAACAATACTCTTATGTCATTTGAGGAAATAGTTAATACATACAATATTCCTACAAAACATTTCTTTAAGTATTTACAAATAAGAAATTTTATCCTCAAATCACAAAATAATTCCCTCAATATGCCACCACTGTCTGTTTTGGAAAGTGACAAGAAATTGTTTTAGTAAAGGTTTAATTTCTTCATTATATAATATGCTGGTGTCAGGATCAAAGGACTCTTCAAACTGTAAATTGGAAGCTTGGAGATCGGATCTTAAGGACGATATTCAGATGGAGGACTGGATGGAAGCATGCAAGGAAGCTCAATCACTAACAATGAACACACGTCTAAAACTGCTACAATATAAGTGGTTGATGTGGATTTACATAACTCCAGTTGTATTGCATAAATATAATGAAAATATCCCAGATACTTGCTTAAGATGCAGCGACTTTAAAGGAACGCTATATCACTGTATATGGGAGTGTGAAGAAGTTAGGAATTTTTGGAAAGATGTGAAAGGAATGATAGAAAAGATTCTTGATGTTAACATACCACTGTCACCTTTAATCTTTTTATTTCATTTATATCCCGAGATCATCAAGTTAAAAAAGATGGAGTATATATTTATAAATATATGTGTTCTTCAAGCGAAATGGCTTATTTATTCAAACTGGCAAAGTATATATGCACCAAATATAGGACGATGGCTGAAAGAAATGGTAACAAATATGTTAATGGAAGAGATAACTTATATATTAAGAGATAAATACATAATTTTTGATGGAGTTTGGGGACCTTTCAAATTGTTTTTAAAATGTGGTGGAGTTGGAAATGTGTTGATAGAAGACTAAAAAAGAGGTGATATTGTATATTAATGTAAAATACTGAGAAGCTTTTTTCTTTTCTTTTTTTTTTTTGTATGTGTTTTCTCTGTTACATGGAAATGTATATGTACATGTGTATTGTTAAATTGCAATAAAAAGTAATAAAGGAAAAAAAAAAAAAAAGAGCAACACATCATGCCACGATCTAAAGAAATTCAAGAACAGATGAGAAACAAAATAGCTGACATGTATCATGTATTTCTCCACAAATGGAGAAAACTTGGAACAGTGGTGAACCTTCCCAGGAGGGGCCGGCCTACCAAAATTACTCCAAGAGCGCAATGACAACTCATCCAGGAGGTCATAAAAGAACCCAGAAGATCTAAAGAACTGCAGGCCTCACTTGCCTCAATTAAGGTCAGTGTTCATGATTCAACAATAAGAAAGAGACTGGGCAAAAACAGCATCCATGGGAGAGTTCCAAGGCAAAAGCCACTGCTGACCAAAAAGAACACAAAGGCTTGTCTCACATTTGCCAAAAAATATCTTGATTATCCCCAAGACTTTTGGGCAAATATTCTGTGGACTGATGAGACAAAAGTTGAACTTTTTGGAAGGTGTGTGTCCTGTTACATCTGGCGTAAAACCAACACAGCATTTCATAAAAAGAACATCATACCAACAGTCAAACATGGTGGTGGTAGTGTGATGGTCTGAGGCTGCTTTGCAGCTTCAGGACCTGGACGACTTGCCATAATTGATGGAACCATGAATTCTGCACTCTATCAGAAAATCCTGAAGGAGAATGTCCGGCCATCAGTTTGTGACCTCAAGCGCACTTGGGTTATGCAGCAGGACAATGATCCCAAACACACCAGCAAGTCCACCTCTGAATGGCTCAAGAAAAACAAAATTAAGGTTTTGGAGTGGCCAAGTCAAAGTCCGGACTTAAATCAGATTGAGATGCTGTGGCATGACCTTAAACAGTCATTTCGTGCTTGAAAGCACTCCAGTGTGACTGAATTAAAACAATTCTGCAAAGAAGAGTGGGCCAAAATTCCTCCACAGCGATGTGAAAGACTCATTACCAGTTATCACAAACGCTTGATTGCAGTTGTTGCTGCAAAGGGTAGCACAACCAGTTATTAGATTTAGGGGGCAATTACTTTTTCCACATAGTGCCAGGCAGGTTTGGACAGCTTTTTCCCCTTAATAAATGAAATCATTATTTCAAAACTGCATTTTGTATTTACTCAGGTTATCTTTGTTTAATATTAAAATTAGTTTGATCTGAATCATTCAAGTGTGACAAATATGCAAAAAAATAAAAATAAAAAAAAAACAGGAAGGGGCAAAAAAAAAATTCACACCACTGTATTTAGTCAGCTTTAAGATGATGTATGAATCTCAATTTCAAAACATTTACCCTTAGAGCTGGTTCCAGGGTCATATATATATAGCACAACAGCTGTTCAAGAAACATTTCTTCAACACAAAATCAGCATATTACAATCATTTATGAAAAAAAAAACATGTGACACTGAAGACTGGAGTAATGGCTGCTCAAAATTCAGCTAAATAATATTAAATTAATATTATTTCATAATATTGCTGTTTTACTGCATTTTTATCAAATTAATGCAGCATTGATGAGCATAAGAAACTTTTTTCAAAAACATTAAAAAATCTTACTGACTAAACCCCATTTATATTATGTATATGACAAATAACTGACAAATAAATAAATAAACAATATGATTTCTTTGCTTTCACTGCATTAAAAACATTGACACTTGTGGTAGTAAAAAACGTTCACGAGCATCTTCATCCAACTAGTACCACACCGCCTTCACTCCACACAACTCTCTTCACTCAACAGAAGTAAAAGTTTGCTTGTGAACATCAGCACCAATTGTACAAATACCACTCTAGTGTAAACCTGAGCTGTGTGCTAAAGCCTGTGGGTTGCATACAGTAAGAGTTCTCCGCAACTACACACACACACACATCCTCTTCTGACCTAAAAACAAGGCTCTGGTCGCCCGCTACACGTACAATGACTCGAGAGAGAGACGTCCCAGATTATGGGTGAGCACTGCAATCACACAGGCCGCGGGACAGCACTCCTCCCCCAGCACACCCTGTCACTCATTCATCTGGCACTAGAGGACAGCCATATGTCCAGAAGTTGTGGTGGCTGCTTCAATCATTCTGAATTTCAAGGAGGGACTTTGTGATTGGAAGCCTCAGCTGTCTCTGTGGTAATTGTTCATTGTGTATGTGTGTGTGTGTGTGTGTGTGTGTGTGTGTGTGTGTGCGCGCATGTTTTGTGCATTTCTTCAGATGTCAAGCCAGCCCAGCAGGTGCAGAGTGGCCAGGGGAGTCCACTGTAAAATGCTGTCCCTGTTTTGTCCTGCTCCATTTGCCTCTGGGCTGCAGGACAAAAACCAGGTGTGACTCCAACATACAAGTAGCACCTTTAAGTGACACAATCCACACTAAATGAAAACAGTGACTGCCATTTATAAATGTGTGGTCAGATTTATCAATCAAAAAAAAAAAAAAGTCAAGTAGGGAGCTAATGTGACGTTTTCAGTGTCTTTTAATAAAAAAGGCATGAGCTCTATTTGACAAACTTCATTATTTCTCCAATATATAAAAAGTGCTCAAGTACTCAGAACCTTAAGATTGCTTAAACATGTAGGGTAATTGACAATCAATGAATCAAACAATCAATCAATCAATCAATCAGTCAACCAACCAATCAATATGGTATTGAAAAGGAATAACGTCAATCTCTCTTCTAAACTCTCATGTTATGTTTTGTCATAAATTGACTAAATTAAATTGCTTCAATTGCAAATTGAAAAGTCAAAGAGGGCGTATATAAGATACAGGTGTTCCAAATAAGCCCACTACATCTTTATAATGTAAATGGTTCATATTTTTTTAAATAAACACTTTTTATTTTGATTAATGTTTGATGAATTGGCCTTACTAATTAAATAACTTGATCATAAATGACTGATATGGATTACAGACATTTTCTAGCATCCATTCAACAATAACTAAAGTTTTTGTCAGGATGTTTCTTTAATCTTATCATGGTCTCTCTTACCTGTTCTTACATTTTCCCTAATGAAAAAGTTTGCAATCTCTCTGACACTCTCTTTTCTCCAGATGAGCAATAATCTGGTCTTCCACTCTCTGTCTCAAGGGCTTCCTATCATTTCCAAGGAGTCAATAACACTCTTCCAACCCACCTGACAAAAAGTACATATTCAGATACATGATATTGCTTTTAGATACCAAGAAATTATCGTATCAGTTTGCATTTGATTTGCTGACCTCTTAAAATATGTTGGATGTCACTACTAATCCAGTTTCATCACTGGATTCTTGTAAAACAGCATCTGTGGATGGCTTCTCAAACTGTAAATTATTTACTGTCAACTAATAAATAACTTCCAGATTGGCAACATTTTATCCCAAATAACTCAAGAAGTAAATAAGCGCAATAACAAATGTGCGCATTTGCTGTGAAACAATGGTTTATCAGTGTCATTTTATCTGTATATGCACTGCCTTGCGTAAGCACGTGTATATTTGATTCATTTGACTGTTGTGGATTAAAATCAAATAGAGGATTAAAACTGTCATTCCAAATGAATGAAAGCAAGAATCACGTGTTCCCTTGGCGAACTAGAGACGCACATGCGGCAAGAGCGGTCAGCGCAAAGACGCACGGGACAGTGGAGAGCGCGTGAACTTGACATTGGAAAAGAAACAGCCTCCACCTGCACGCCAGCAGGAAAACCTTGAGCGCGCAGATATTCTTCGCGCTCTTTCCATAAACTTTCCTACGTCCCAAATGTCCGCGCTCCCAACACACATTTAATGAGCGCCTTGGAAAAATGTCAAGATCCACAATGTGGGTCAAAGCTTAATTAAATTGACTCCGCTGTTTTTCTAACGAGTCTATATGAGTCACGTTTTCCAGTACTTATCTGCTAATATTCAGATTTTGGACAGGTTTCCTGTTCGTGTGTTATTTTCTCACTCTGTGATTGACAGGACAAGAAACACAATCCCATGGCACATCATACTGATGTGGACAGATGAATGCCAAAATAAACTGCCATAAATCCGGCACAGCACGTCAATCAAATCCAACAAACGTGTTCATTTTTCCTAATAGAAACAAACAGCTCTGTGTTCAGATCAGAGTTTAAAGCTGGGATATGTGCCTACAATCTCACAAGATGAAACAGCAAAAGAGAGGGAAGACCCAAAGCACAGCTGCTGACAGGTACACAGATATGGAGTCCCCAAAATAATTCATTTAACTCGTTCGGCACTGAATATTTTCCAGGGAGACAAATATGTTTAGGATCCTTTTAACAGTTATTTCTAATGTGTAAAATCATGGAATTAAAAGCATCATTACTAAACAGACCCAAATCTGTAATGCAGTTACTGATTCTGAATGGTTAAAAAAAATAATCAAAAACAAAATAAAAAATAAAAATGAACACAGGGAGAATCACTAGACTGGAGAAACCAGGTTAGAGTTAAGTTGCTTGCTGAAGGGTTCAATGATGATGGCCCTTGGATTGCCTTCTGTGGGGTTCAAACCTACAACATTTCACTGACCAGCTCAGGGTTTTTTTACCACTGTGCCACACCACCTACAACTTTGGTGGCTTAACAAAAGAAATGCTTTAGAAGTTTTGATAAAGCATAAAGAAGTGTTTCTAAAATCGCCTACTGCTGTTGCTGTTACAGGAAAATGGTTTTGAAAACAAAATAGCCTTTGTGTGATGGAGACTGGGCAAAATGTGTAGTAAGATTATCACTGAAATCATCATATTGTTTACAATAGTAGCCTACACATCTTTTGTTACAATAGACATCAGAGTTCACATTTTATATTATGACTTATCTTACTAATGGCACCTCACAAGTTCATTTGAAAACAGAAGGAGTGATGTAAGTTTAATAACAAAATTCATCCACAAACATAATGTCCCTTGTCCATATTAAATTTAAAAGTCATGTTATTAACAAGGTGTGTTTACAAAAAATTAGATGCTAAGTACATGTCGTTAATTTATTACCTTGTATTTATAATTACACTGTAACTGGAATGTATAGTGTAGAATCAACCAAATCAACGTTTTATTTGCTAAACAAGGATTTATTCTCTAGTTGTGAGCGCTGATATTCATGTTCATTATAATGGTACTTTTGCAAATAGTCGTGCGTAAAACACGCACACGTTTTAAATTTAAAGTGCAATTTGAAACTAATTCTGCAGTAGCTATATTTAGCGTTAAGGGGAAACACTGGAGTACAGATTTCGACACAACACCTGCGATGCGATTTCAGGGAAACACAAACGTGCGCGTATATCAGAGATGCTTGCGCACTCTCCTTTCTGATTCTGCCTGTCAGCGTTGTTGTTTGGTGTATCTTCTTGTCTTCACGCTTTAAACGCAACATTTTAGCAGTTAATTTGAAATAAATGTGACACGCGTGTCAAACCTGTGCAAGCTCGCGCGCACAACTCACCTGCGTTCCGAAGTTTCTTGTTTCTGTAGACGGAGAAAATCACCAGCAGGTTTCCTAAAATATCCACCACTATAGTGAATATGAGGAAACACCCGAGAGTAGTAGTGACCCAAGGCGGCCGGTGAAGTGCTTGCTCGCTAGGGTCCAGTGCAGAGCTGTTCAGAGAACTCCCATTCATAAACATTGTATATCTTCATGAAACTTTTCTCAATCAACAAAATAAACCGTGTAGTTTAGGTGGCGCGCGTCTCTCCGGTTGGATGTCATCTCTTCATGAGGTCTGGATAAGTTGCGCGCCACGGACAACTTTCCTCGGTTCTCTCGTCGGGGCTTTCGTGTGTCGGGATCTGCACTTTTATGGTTATGTGTGCACCCATCACAATGTTGTTACATGACATCCACGGGCAACTTCAAAAGCTCCTGTGAACATGCGAATAACTGTAGCGTTGTGTGTGTTGCCACCCTGTGGTGGTCATCGGTAATGTTGCCTTCATTCACCCATTTCATCTGTTTGACACCCTTTTTCATCCCTTCATTCATTACTATTTATCTGAAATAAAAGAAGCTTTGATTCTGTTTTCATCGCTCCATTCAGGAAAATGTAGGATCCGTGATAGAGACGTGATATAGATAGATAGATTAAGAATATTAGGAATTTTAGGAATACTTTTAAACTTTAGTTTAGCATAGGCCTACCTGTTTAGAAGAAATTCTGCAAGTTCATCATATCAATTGAAAACCAAATATTCCATCAAATTCCTCAAAAACACTGCCAATGTTTACCTTTGTTTTACCCCCTTGTTTGTCTCTGTGTATTTCGGCAAGTCTGTGCATTTTGACTGGCACTTCTGTAATGGCATCTGAATTGAGTGCATTACTGCCTGTCCACTTTTCCTTCAATGCTTCAAGAGATCTACCTGCAAAGCTACCTGAAAAACTATGCGCAAGTGCACCTAGGGCAAAACTGGCTTTAAACGCAAAGGATGGTCCACCAAATGTTGATTTCATTTAGTTAATAGAAGTTAATAGATAAAGAAAATCTATTTATGACTTTATTTTTGACAGCATCCTCATTTTACAGCATTTTTACACAAGTGCCTAAAACTTTTAACAGTACTGTGGCTTTGCAAGTAGGTTTCTTGAAGCATCTTGGAAACGTTGCCACAGTTCTTCAGGATTTAGTATGTCTCAGTTTGCTCTGTTTCTTCATGTCATTCCACACACTGTGTAGAGCACTGGCTGTTTTTTGTGTATATATATACACTGTATATATGGTATACTGAGAGCGTCCATGAATTTTTATAATATATATGAATATTTATATTAATTTTCTTTATTTTACATTTTATTTGAAAGGTATTTTAAGTGTACATCTTTACTTTGTTTGAAATAAATGTGTTAATAAATAAAATATGCTTGTTAAGTCATGATGTATACGAATACTTTTTCCAGATCCAGGCCTCAGTATGAAGATAAAGGTTCGGATCATGATTTTTCACAATTTTGACCTGGAAATGGTGACATGTGATGTCAGACTTAACATCTGAATAAAATAATAATTGAAGTGCATTGGACAGTGGTATGGTGAGAGCAAGAGGCAGAGGATTCTATGACGGCACTCATACAGTCTCATCCCCTTTTGTGACTGTAACCTAAATACTTAAAACGTCTCAAGGAAAGCAGGCTGTCTCCTCGCCTTCAGTTCAAAAACTTGAGCTTGTGATGTCCCATCAGCACTCTACCCCCAGCAGAACTCAGATGTATCCACTGTTCAAGCAGCCTGTCAGCCTCCAGCCATTACGATGCAATTTTAATGCAGTGCTGCGCTGCTAATGGCTCCAGTCGTGAAAGCAGTTAATTACAGTGTCTCTCTGTCGCTCTATCTCTGTTCCAACTGTCAGGTGATCTAAAGGGAGACTTAACTGTGAAAGATTTTTACATTTACAATGAAAAGACTAAGCATTAAACTCATGCAAAACTATTTGCTCCAGTTTTGCAGAGCATGAGCTATTCCTGTGGAGGGAAAGCGAAGGTGAGGGGAAATGAGAGATGAAATGTTGTTGGCCAGTGTAACCGTGTTGAGATGAATACAATTTATATTTATAAAATCTTCCCTAAGAACGTTAAATCTTACACTCAGTGTCAGTGTTTGTGGTGTTTGAAGTCAGCATGAAATCAAAAGACATTTCACTTGTTCACTTTGAACCTCAACAGAAAGATTTCACAGCATTAGTTGAAGGCTGCATTAAAAATGCACTTGAATCCTTTTACCAACTTTTTTCAAAAGCATCTTGTGTATGGATAGACTTTTCTATGAAATTAAAATTATGACATTTTTAATGTATGAAAAACTAAATAAATAAATATTAAACATAAAAGTTATTAATAATTATTGTGTGAAATTGATTTGTATTAATATTTACGAACATTTCAACTGTCCCTCAGTTCTGACATAATTTCCACTAAAACCTATTTTTTTTCACAAAAGTCCAAAGGACCAAAAGTGACTAAGAAAAAAATGCTAATATTGTTAACGTTTATCCCAGCATCTTAGCTTCTATTATTATTTATTTGTAAAGTTGTGTGATTTTTGTAAAGAGTAATATTTTAATAACTCTAATTTTGTTTCTGTGAATATCCATCTTATTTTAATCTCAAAAACATGCCATGTGGGAGACAGCAAGACAACTCTAAAGCCTTCACCCACCTGTCACAGCCACAGGACACCATCACCCATTTGTTTGTTTGTTTTGTGTGTGTGTGTGTGTGTGTGTGTGTGTGTGTGTGTGTGTGTGTGTGTGTGTGTGTGTGTGTGTGTGTGTGTGTGTGTGTGTGTGTGTGTGTGTGTGTGTGTGTGTGTGTGTGTGTGTGTGTGTGTGTCTGTCTCCAGGAGGAACACATGAGAGTCATGAATCAGAACCACATTAATAAATAATGACATACCTTATGCTCAAAACCACGAGACAATAAAATAATCTGATCTTGGCTTCACTCTAGATTAAATATGAGCTTCAAGTTCACATGTACAAACATGTGAGCTAGTGTTCTTATATCAGTAATCAGGAGCTGCTATTGTTGACCTTTCTTTGACCTCCAATTTAGTTCTGCTTATTGTAGCACAGTAAACTTTGCCATCTACTGGTGAATGACTGGCATAAGAATGCTAACACATTTGGGACATTACTAATTTACTACCAAGACAAAAAAAATGTGCTGTATACAGTACAACATAATGATAAGATTAAAAGGTGATACTTACATAAATGCATTTTTCCACATTAAAATAGAAATAGATTTATTTTCTCTACAGCTGTTTCCCACTGCACTTCATGTTTTGATCTGGCGTCAATAAATATGATTCAATAGCACCCTCTGCTGTTTGTCGTATTATGGTGCACCTGCTTTGCCTAACGGTGCAGTGGCCTGAGGCTGCTTGGATACCTTTTAGGTATTTTTGAGGCAGTAGGCCTATGCAGTGGATGTCAAGCAGAGGGTGATAAGAAAACAGAAGAGAGAGTTGTGCTACTCCATAGCAGAGAAGAAAATGACAAAACATGTTAATAATAATTTGATTGAAATATAAATTATTTGAATCAAATACAAAAGAATAGTTTTTATAATAGTATTTTCAATTATGCAATGAAATTTAACTCATACCAGTGTTTAAATAAATATTATACCCCAAAAAATGAAAATTTGCTGAAAATTAATCATCAGATCATTCAAGATTTTGTTGTTGGAAAAGATTTAAAGAAATTTAGCATCACCAATGGATCCTCTGCAGTGAATGGGTGCCATCAGAATGAGAGTCCAAACAGCTGAAAAAAACATCACAATAATCCACAAGTAATCCACAGTCCATCAATTAACATCTTGTAAAGTGAAAATATGTGTTTATAAGAAACAAATCCATCATTAAGATATTTTAATTTTAAACCAATACCAGTCCATAATTCATAACAATGCTTCCTCCATTGTCCTCTCACATCAAAATCCACCGACAAATTTGTTTAGAATTGTTTTGGACTGTTTTTGTTTGTAACTGATGCTTGATCTGGGCACATTTCTCGCTTGATTCAAACAAGATGACTTTTATCTGAAGAAAGCAATATTAGAGGTCTCGTATATTAACTGGATGCAAAGGTTTGAAGTTAAAAACACCTTAATGATGGATTTGTTTCTTACAAACGCACAGCTTTTCATTTTGCAAGACATTATTTAATGGACTGGAGTCGTGTGAATTATTTGTGGACATTTGTGATGCTGTTTATCTCAATTTAATAGGAAACTGATGATAGAATTTGGTGCAAAACATCAAATTCAGAAAGTTTAAAAATGAGCCAAGTCAAAGTTCATTATACACACAGAAATAGTTCTAATACTACCTTCAAGTTATAAAGGTGTGAATTTCACCTTAACAAGTCAAAGGAGCTGGACATTTTATTCTAGAAATGGATAGAGCATTGTAGGTTTGAAGTTAAAATCATTTTACAGATGAATTTGATACCAACTCGCAGATTTTAAGTCATGTCGATTACTTCTGGATTTTTGTAATGCTGTTTCCATCACTTCTATTACAGAATGCTAGTAAACTTGGGCACAGTGCACATAAACAGTGCACAATTTGAGATGTGATGGAAATGTTTATGACAACTCAGATAAGTGAAAAAAAAGTGGCACTAGAATCTAATTGCAGACTGTCAAGATGTTGTCTCTACACTTAAAATGATTTTTGCATTGCCATAATTGGAATATCATTCTGACAGAAGCAAAAATATATAAATAAATACTGTTCTTGCAGTACGAAATTTCTGACTGGTTCTATCATCTACAGTATATGAAAAATGCTTGAGCCCAGCAGAAAGTCACAGGAGACATCAACAGTCCATTCTTACCCTGTCATTCTGACCTCCAGCATCTCCACTGCCCACAGATCTTCTGCTCTGCTACACAAACACATGTTGGAATTCTGGATGTGTTTCCATGAACCTCCAGGTCACATCTCACATATAAAATTCCAAAAAGAACTGAATTTACCTGGATTTTTAATCATACAATTCTTTATCATGACTTCAAGAAAGTGATTTATATGTGACATTCCTGAATATTAAATGTAAATCCAAAGGTTTCACATACTTTTTCCATTAGCTATACATATGCATTGGAGAGACCTATGGAGAAAGCCAATAAATTAAGTCTGCAGACATCTGAGAAGAGTCACAGACTTGCCTTTGAAGTATTTTTCATGTACATTCGCCATATTTCTTACAGATCTCTGAGCTTCTGCTGGATGTGGGGAAAACCGGTTAATGAGAGTCAGTTCCTGTGAAGTCAATCAAACTCACATTATATACAGAAAAGCAGTGCTGAGGTACAGTGTATCCAGACATTTGAAGGCAGTGCAGCATTAGATCAGACAGCAGTGTTGAATGGCCAGTGTTTCACCAAAATAATCTTTCATAAGACTGACAGACAGATACATGTAGACCTTTAGATTAGTGCATTATGCTCTTGTTTATGTCTTACGGACAACACGGTATAGCAAGTCAGCCCCGGGCCCCTATGCAAAAGCATTTGTACAAGCAATTTTGTCCATTTTATCATGAAATACAAACAATAAATGTGTTTAATTTAATTCTCTTGGCCTTCCTTTCGGCAAATTCATCCGCAATATCCTTGGTGTTCAAATTTGTATACTCAATGGAAAGAATGGCTACTTTTGATAAAAGAGAAATAAAATGAAAGAGAGAGAATTAAAATGGTGCAGGTGTCACTGAAGCTAGATGTGATACAGCTGTGATACAGTCTTTTCAACTAGCTAGCTACCAACCTCACATGCAATGCAGAGTTTCCATGTAGTTTTACAAAATGATGCCGTTCTACGGCAGCAATAACAAATGCACACAAGAAATTACCGAGCCCTGCACAAGCCATGCAGACAACATGGCCACAAATTAAGAATACGTTCCCTCGTTTTAATTAAAAGGTCCTCATTGGTATATATTAACGTAAATACAATGCGCACCTGTATTACTATATTGAACATTACTGTTGTAAAATTGAAGGGTTATGCATGAATTATTTTCTCTGAGCAAAAATACCTTTGGAATAAAGCTTTATGTCCTTAAGTCCTAATACACAACAGTCACAAATACACATTTCTATGAAGGGGGCCCGAATGAATATGCTGTTCATGGGGCCCAGAAACCATAGCAGCGCCCCTGGTTAAAATCATCTTGACAGTTCAGACAGAGAGGAACATCCTGCAGTAGTGCAATAGCAGAAATTTCGTTTTAAGTTAAAAAAAAAAAAAAATTTAAATCGTCCAGTGCAGTAATTAGAGCTGTGGCCATTTGCCCTGCATAACGCAATGAATTATGTGAGGTTTCAACTACCTGATCTCAGTCAGCCTGCCTATAGCCAACGCACTAGCCAGGTTTTCTTTGACCAGACTGTTGCTTTTGGTAGTGGTTTAACTGGGCTCCCATCATTCCCCATTGATGGACTGACCCCAGCCTTACAGAAGATGAATTTTGAGAAAGTGAGTCAAGAATTTGGAGCAGCAAACAGCTCAAGGTGGCCAACCAAAGACCTGTTCTTTACAGCTTATCACATGGAGGAGCCAATGGAAGCAAATGTTTCGTCTTCCCCTCCTCTCAAATCACATTCCTGTTCTTTGTCTGCATCTTTGCCAAACATGATCCACTCTCGCAAGCGCTCTACATCTGATGCCTTGCAGAATGGTATGTTACAGCATAACTAGTGTTACGGTCTTTTTTAATTCATTAAATCTTTATTTGTGTTCACTTTAAGGGATAGAATACAGAAGATGTTTTGAAGATGGAACCACCCTGCAAGAGACCCAGATGCTCCTCGGCCCACTCTGCACTTCTTCTGTGTTAATGTTTATTAAAAGAATCTGTATATTATTTATGCTTCACGTCTATTTCATGGATTCAAGCTCACTTAATATTTGACAGTCTCTAAGTTGAAGTATGTAAGTTCTGTGCTATCCTATACAGCAAAAAAAGGATATTTTTCTGACCAGAATATATTTAGAAAATATCCTGAATAAATGCTGTAAATGGTATTGGTATAGTATGGATGGCTTAAATATGTTTTTAAAATTTTAAATATATTTTCTTTAGACTTTCAAATCCCAAATTAAAATTAGAAAATGCCAATAAAATTAATTTTAAATTTTAAAATACATTCTGGGTGAACACAAAATGTATTGAATGTAATGAGGAGAGCAAAATGTAACAAGGAATTTACACAAATTATTTGGACATCTACTTTCTACTTTACTAGTAATATATTTTTTGGCCATGTTTGAATATTTACATTTAATTTAAAAATGTATCTGAAAGTATATTGTTTTTTCTGCGTGGAACTAGTAGGTACAAACGGACATATTGGGCTGCTCAAAAAACACAGAGCAATGTTTTAAAAGAGACAAAAAAAACATTATAAAGCATTGAAACACAATGCTCATTTACATTTGCTTTCAAGCTATTTCTAGAACATTGTACTAAAAGGGTTCTTTTTCTCCTCCTGTCCTGTATGCCAACAAAATATAATGGCTGTCCTAATGGCCTGTCAGACAGCAAGACTGATCAGTAGCAGTGAATTCAAAGTCCTCAGACTTGTAGCACACAGGAGGTGAGGACCTTCTTCTGTATTTCATTAACAGTATTCATGGATAAGCCACAGTATTTCACTGGGAACTTTGTGATAGGAGGTGAACAATAGATCGTCCTGTCAGCCATGCGCGGCAATATTTGTCTTTGTGAACTCTAGCACTGCAGTCTAAGTGCTGCAGTCAGGGACATTTTCTTCTCTCTATGGGTGATGTGATGTTGGTATACAGTATGAACACTTATTGTGGTGATGTATTGTGAAGGTGACTGAATGACAATGTCTGGGACTACATCCTTTTGCAGCACTGCTGTGATTTACTCATCCTCAGGCCATCCAAGATGTAGATGAGTTTTTCTTCATTGGAACAGGTTTGGAGAAATTCAACATTACATCACTTACCAATTGATCCCCTGCAGTGAATGGGGTGCCATTAGAAAGAGATTTCAAACAGCTGATAAAAACACGCGCAACTCTAGGCCATGGATTAATGTCTTGTGAAGCAAAAAGCTACGTGTTTGTAAGCCATCATTAAGGTGTTTTAACTTTAAATCATTGCTTCTGGCCAAAATACCAGTCTTTAATCCATAATAACACTTCTTCCAGTGGAAAAAGTCCATCCACTCTTTGTTCTCTCACATCAAAATCCACCAACATATGTGGTGTTTTTATCAGCTGTTTGAACTTTAATTCTGACGGCACCCATTCACTGCAGAAGATCCACTGATTAGCATTCTCTTCTGAAGAAATCATCTCGGATGGCCTGAGGGTGAGTACATTTTCAGAAAATTTTATATTTTTGGGTGAACTACTCCTTTAAATGTTAAAAACAGCACAACAAAAAGAGTGAACATATTTTGTCTTTCAAGGATTTGCTCAGGTTACCATCTGATAAATATGCAGTCTTTCCTGAATAATACACACTTTCTTTAATGAATATGAACATGTGTGAATGTTATTGCATTAGATAACAAAGCGCTGATTGAATGCATCAACTTACATATAAATGGGTCGATAAACAATTTACGGAAAATCATTCCGCTTGGTTCATGAAAGAGGCACAATACTCGTGTCTCTGTGCTCCTCTTGTGAGGTGCATTTATGAATCTCAAAACATACTGCAAATAAACCCCTTATGGTCCCATCAGGATTAAGTTCTCTTGGGATTTCCTTTTGCTTAACCACTCTATATTTTTTTATTTTAAATGTTCTGGGGATGAAAATTAACGTCCTGTTCATTGACCACTAGGGGGCAGTATAACAGGCTGTAAAATTTCAAATGTATTGACCGTTTACTGTGTATATTTTAAGCAAATTTCAATAGGCTAAGACAGACACATAACCCAATTACATCAGCATGATATTATACTGCTTCAGCTGATGTCCTTTAACTGCCAACATGAGCCACTATACCTGCTTTTTCCAATGAACAAAAAAACTAACACTTTAGGATATGGACCAATTCTCACTTGTTTATTAGCATTCCTATCATTAATATAACGGCTGTTTATGTACATACAAAGTGCATATTCTGCATGACCATATTCTACACTCCTAATCCAACCCAATACCTAAACTTAATTACCTTACTATTAATAAGCAGCAAATTAGTAGTTTATTGAAGCAAAAGTTGTAGTTATTGGTTTGATAATAGCTAGAATTGAACCTTAAAATAAAATGCAACCAAAAGAAGAAGAAAAATTACAAGGTCCCAGGTCTTGAGATTAATTTAAGATCCTCTCTGCTGGTAAAAAAGTATTTTCGTATATATTTTAGTATCACCATATATACAGTAACTAAGTTTTATATTTTATTATATATATTTTTTCAGCTTTGTTTCAGTTTTATATCTATATAAGCTTTTGCTCTTTAGCTTTTGTTAACGATAACAACACTGAATTTTGGAGTGATACAAGGAAGAGAATATGATGACAGAGTTTTCATTTATGGGTGAACTATCCCTTTAAGTCTTCCTGAAATAAAATGACTGCACCGAGGGGAATGAGGGATGAATGAATCAGCGATGAAGCTGCATTATTGACCCAGAGTTCATCTCATCCTTAACTCCTTTCTTCTATTGGTCACGGAGTGATACATGAGGGCATGACCTCTGGAACAGCATGGTCAGACGTTTGTCAGACCCAATAGTGAGGCTCCCCACCTCTTCCTGTCAGGTCTGAGTTAGTTCTTCTGCACCTGAATCACAGTGATAACTAATGGGCCGTTGAGCCATTGCTCAGCAGACCTGCCGCTGGCTCACAAGGTTTGTTCATGCACAATACTAAAGCACTAACACAAGCCAAAAGACATTATTTTACAGTTTAATAACCAAAAATAGTCATAAATCAAATAATACACTGTGAAATGTACTGCATAAGAAAAACAATTGCATGGACAGCAATTCATATTACAATATGAAAAAATTGCATGCCTCCCATCATCATATAGGTAGCAAGCTCTGCACAAGTGAGAGATGCATCCATGATCAAACTACAACATATACATAACAATATGCAACAATATGCATAACATTTAAGAGAGATTCCTCCTGAGATCACTCACTTATTTCACTGACACAGCTTCCAGTATTTATATAAAAAAGATGACAAATATATAAAAATACACATAACAGTAGTGTACTCGGTGATAATGTTGCACAATTAGATGTAACTCATACTCATGAATATATAAATATTCCAATCATAAATACTGTATGTCTGTGGGTGTGTTTAGCCAGATGTAATTATAATTAAAATCAAAGGATTTCTTTGACAATGGACTTAAATGGGATCATTTTTACAAACTGTTTACATTTTTCATATGATTCAGTTTAATACTGTCAAGAGTAAGTATGTGCTGTATTGTACACTGTACATTTTCACGTGATCATTTTTTCCTTGATACTGTAATATCTTCTTATGATATACTGTACATTCCCCAATATATATGGAACCCAAAACAAATGAAGCAAACCTGTGATAAGCCAATTTTAAAATATATTCACCATTTTCAAAAAATCACTATGAGGACAGGCTCTGCTTTAGCTGAATATGAATATGGTGCAAGATAATAATTAATATATGGAAACTTGTCAATAACAGAAAACACATAAGAGGACCATGACACTTGACACTTTAAATGTGCAATAATATATAAATAACACCGACCATCATGGTTTTAGATATTATTGTTTGTAATCTTGTTTGTCCCTCACAAACCAAACCAATACAATCCTTCCTTTGAAAATCTTACATGTATTTTATCGCATAAATCTCATAGCTGGACAAGTATATGATATGATAACAAAATAAGACACTGCAACAATAACGGTTTTACAGTTTCTGATATGGAGAATCTAGTGTGAATATTCTATTGTAAACAGTACGTGGTGCTCTCTTGCTCTATATTTTCTACTTTTAATAGCTCTGATCTAAATTGTTCCATCATTTCTTTCTGTTTCTTTTCATATGCTAATCTGTGCACTCCTCTTTCTTCATTTAAAACACTGAAATGGATCTTGGGATTTAGAAAACTAGATCAAAATACCAAAACTGTTTTCTCTGACTTCTCAAGCTGCACTTTGTACTCAGTATGGGGTTTAAGAGTGTGCCACTAAAACACAAACGCACACACAAAACATGACACTTTTCTCGAAGACAAACACAGTGATGCACAAGTAGATATACACACACACACTCACACCTGACTAAAAAAGAAATGGAAAGAAAAAGGAGGAAAAAATGAGAAACGCTGAACAGAAACGGATACCCTGAGTGGAAACCAGACCTATGCTTTGTCCAAATGCCCACACTTGTGGTCTTTGCACTTGCTGCCCACTCGACAACTTATATGATGCATTTCCTGTATTTGGCCCAAGTGTTCAAGTGAGGATGAAGACCACAAGTGTGTGTCGAACTTTACATTACCCGATGGGGGACACTTATAGTGTTGTAAAAATGCAAGTGTTTACATAGCTTTATTTTAATTTTAATTTTAAATACTTTGCATTTTAAAATCAACTTCTAAATGTCTGTTCAGTAGTCCCTATAACATGACAATTTAATTTGTGGTGCTTCTAATTAAGTGATAAAAAGCAGTTGCAAATGTTGTACAAAATAAATATCACCACTACTCATCTTTGCACCAATAAAATGTAAAAACACAGTTTTTCTACCAAATTATATGTAATACCTAATTATTATATTAATATTTAACTAACATTGGAAACGTGTCCGTGACCTCTCACAAGATGTTGGCAAAAAGTCTCACGATTTATTTCCAGAAGATGATGCATGATGGGATACGCTCAGCCTCGAATACCGCTCCGAAGCGGTATTCTAGATAGTGTAGGTTTAGTATCCATTAAGGGCACTGCACTTTGGCATTTTGAAGACCTGGGACAGTCTTGCGCACTTACTTCCTGTCACGCGCGCATGCGCTCTCAAGTGGCCAAGACTGCAAGTGTGGGTATTTGGACAAGACACTAGTTGTGCAAAATGAACAAGTGCACTGAAGAGATCCAAAGAGCTGGTTTAAAACTCTAAAGCTTAAATTCTCTACTGATCTGCACCAAATGGGGGGAAAAAAATTCAATCTCACCATCAAAGAAAACGCTCTGGGTATACTGCAAAAAATTATTTAGTTAAGTCAATATTTTTGTTTGTTTGTTTTACAACATCCATTGAACAACATAAATGTACTTGGGAAGAAAAATAGAGAATGTTTTTTTTTAAACCCATAAGATTATTTTTCAAAACACATTGGCAAATTGTTTTTCATTGTTCATTGCAGAAACCTCACTGAATTTGGCTAGAGTTATGCTTAAAACAAACTGCCAATGGCAGAACTATAATTTATTTCAGATGCGGTCAAACAAATCAACGTTGAGATGAAGAAACAAACTCATCTATATCTTGGATGTCCTGGGGTGAGTAAATCTTTAGCAAATTTTCATTTTTGGGTGAACTATTCCTTTAATTTCTTAAACTATTTTGCTTCTTAATTTTTTTTTTAAAGAATGTTTAGATATTTTACTTTTACAAAAAATTGACAGTGCACATGAGGCAGGGAAGGTTATAAAAATCATTAATTTTGTACAATAACCAAAACTGCACATTAAACGATTTCTCATGCTGATGAACTGATATTTGTGTATAGTATATTTTTCCATGTATCTGCGGTTCATTGAAAGAGATGGAAATTGGGATGTAAATCTAAATCGTGGTTAATCTGGTCTTTTTGCCTTTGTTCTGATCCCCAGCAGAATTTATTTCCATTAAATGGACAGTGACCCAGAATCCAGCTGTTATTGTGGAGATGAATCACCGTGCAAAAATAGAAATACTATAAATAAAACATTGTGTAAGCCATGAGGAAAAACCCCACAATAACCATTATTTACAACGATCTTCTTTAATCTTTCGCTAAAGCTTTCCTTTGCTCAGCAGGGGAACAGCATCTCAGTTTGCGTGGTTAACTTCCTCCACTCAGCACTGGGATGCATTTCTAAATTCAAAAAATAGAATGATTCAGAGTTCTGAATATGCATTAGACCTTGTTATGATGTTCTTTCTCTGAGCTTGAAGCGAGTTGGGGAATAAGGGCACAGTATAATGAAGGATTGTGTTACTCCCTTGTAGGTATAATTACAATATTCCCATGCAATATTGCTGATATGCTCTGTCTGTGTTTGGGCAGGTAAATTAAATATAAAGACATGCGCGCTTACGATGGGCTGATAATGTCAAAGTGAATTCCGCTCTCAGCATGCGGCCCGATTTCAATCTCTTCTCTTTCTTCCCAATTTTGGTCCTTCCATCTATAGCTTCTACCCACGTTCCTCTCTCCTATCTTTTCTCCCCATACTCTCCATTCTATTTGCCTGTCTAATATAGACAAATTTGCTAGACTGTCGCAGAAGCTGCTCATTGATCAGTACCATTTGATCAAATCTCAAAATCTCTCTTTTCTACTACAGGCCTTTTCTTTTGACCTTGCCGTTCTCTAAAAAAAAAAAAAAAAAAAAACCTGCATGAAGATGAAAATCTCATCAAGAACCACTGTCACTTTTGATTTTGATTTCACTGCTAAAGCATTAATAATAATAATGCTTGATTTTAAAATAGACGGAAGGAAATACACACACATACACTAGTTTTCTAGTTCTCTCTCCAGCACTCTAGTTCTCCCTAGAGACATTTTACTGCACTCCGGCTATTCTTAGACAACAGGCCATTTCTACAGAGAAAATTTGGCTGTGCACTTTATAGTTATGTTTTAATTGACTCTGAATATTTTTTTTATAATTTCCACTCTGTTTCTTCTCTGTGATGTATTAAACATTGTAGTTGTAAATTCGGGTGATGCAAATAAGCTACCAAAGTAATGCTATCTAAGTGTAATATTTAGTTGTAAATAAATAAATGCATGTACATATATATAATGGTGGTGACAGTGTATAGGAAACATGAAACATGGAGGGATATATAGATAGATAGACGAATGGATGGACATATACATTAAATTGAATAAACCCTGTTCATCAGAGACGGACAAGAGGAAGTCTCGCTCTTGATGTGCACAGCTATCAAATAAACTGCTTTTAATAGATAAATACATACTAGAAGGCATAAAGGAAGACCACAGTTGAGTATTCAGCTGTATGTCAGTGATTTTCTCTGCTCTGGTCAGCAGATGCTCAGATCTGTCTGGAGACACTACAACCAGAGTACTGGAGGCTTGCACTGTAAGACGGTCACCATGGAGATGATTGACAGCAGGAGGCATTTCAAAGCTTCACTGCAACCACACAAGCCCCGGCTCGACCTAAACACAACGGCGCCACCTAGAACAAAAACACAAATCCCAATTAAAGAGAACAGATACGGCTTCACATACAGCGTCTGCAGCAGTGCTTTTATGGGATTGATGTTCTCAATGATGAATCAATTTCTCTCCGTCAACACACACGCTGCTTTATTGCTCTCTCTGCTGCTCACGTACACAAACATACATCGTTACCCACACACAACCCGAGGCTTGTTTTTCACAAACGAAACAATATGAACTCTCAGCATGTGGGCGAAGGAAACGTCGCCTAAAAACATAACGAGAAATGAAGCCCAGGAGAAATCAGCTGGTTGCTATAGCAAGGTAATAACAGATGCTGTGATGCAGAGAAGAGCTGTGCTTGTGTCAAAATGATGGAGGCCTTGTATTTACATAATGAACAAACAGCACCGTAAACAAACAGCACCAGGAGGAGCGAGGCAGAATCACACAGTAACAGAAAATGGAGCTGTTACTTGCACATGCGACACAAAGGGAAGGAAGTCAGGCAGATGGACAAGCACAAACTGTATGTGTTTACCTGTGTCCACTCATTGGTTTGGGGGTCGTAAGCTTCCACGGTGTTTAGATACACCTGACCATCATAACCACCGACAGCATAAAGACGGTCCCCCAGAAGACACACCCCCACAGCGTCTCTGCTGAGGCTCATGGGAGCTACTGCTGTCCACATGTCTGTCTTTGGGTCATACCTGAAGATTAAAAGGTAAAACAGATTAAAATCAGCAATGTTGATTTACAAATATGTATTACATTTATATTCCACTAGACCCTGCCCTCTCTGAATCTCTCAAGTGTCTCATAAATTGGCTTTTCTGGCAACAACCCATAGAAAAACTGCACACAAATCCATCATTCATAAATGATAGATTTACATACCCTAACAAATCATTCATGGGTGTGCAGACATCTTCAAATTGGATTGTATGACAAAACCCAGATGGTGTTCCAGATGTGGTGTCATTTTCACCACACTGAATAATTTTGACCCAATAAAGTTGTATTAAAAGTTATTGTACTTGTTTAGGAGAAAACAGTGCTAGTCGAGAGTTTGAAACAAAGCATGAAAAATATGACGTGTTAAAACAAAACAAATCCAACTTATATATTTACTGTATCATTTACGAATGGACTGTAACATTTCTCACATTATGTAAAATACTGTATTTGAAAATAATCATTATTTGTATTATGGATACATAAAATGCTAGTTTTAAAATTAGCCACAGCAAGAAAAATGAACTGGCTGTTTTATTCTATATTAAACAAAATACAAGAATTTCTCTCTTTTTTGTTTTTTTTTTGTAAAGGTCCACAATGCCCATAGTTGAAAGAAACGCCTCTATATATAGGGTGGGTTGATAAAAAAAGTTTGGTTACAGATTTTTTATTTTATTTTATTTATTTATTTATTTTATTTTATTTTATTTTTTTGAGATGGAGAGAATCAATATTTTTTTATTCAGCAGTGATGCATTAAATTGATCAAAAGTGACATTTAAAAAAAAAAAAAAGCTTAACATGCCAAATATTTCTATTTAAAAAATTCTCTTCTTTCCTGTCCAAAGTATGTTGGACTGGAGTAATGGATGCTGAAAATTCAGCTTTGCCATCACAGTAATAAATTACATTTTAAAATGTATAAAAATAGAATTTTTAAATAATAATAATTTCACAATAATTCCATTCTTACTGTATTTTTAATCAAAGAAATGCAGTCTTGGTGAGCATAAAAGATTTCAAAAACATTACAAAATCTGTAATGAGCAAAACTGTGCAGCTAAACACACATGTAAGACATACAGGTAGACAAATGTGCGTCTGTGTCTCTGATCTGTCAGAAGTGAAGGACTTGCCAAGCAAACATTGACTGGCAGAGACTGAGAGCAGTCTAGGTGCAGGAAATGTTCAGCAGACAGACAGCTCTTTTAAACAAAGATCCAAGACACAGACAGAGAGACAGACAGATGAGAGAAGATTATGAGCATGAGTCAGTCACACTAAAAACCAAATACATTTCAAAACATGACCAAGTGGGAATCGCACTCACACGCACACTAACCACCCAGAAAAATGATCTCAGTTGGCTGACGTTAACTAAATGTACTTACGAAGCAGCTCATGAAATCTAAATGTTGTGGGGCACAGTGTTCCTACTCAGAGAAAAGCTTTTATCTCTTCATTTATTTAGAAACTCACTAAGATAAAAAAGTCTTTCTTCACAATGTCATGCATAAAACACAAGTGGGATTTTACCTATGCTTCTGTTCAAATGGAATCTCAAAATTTTTCATTAAAACAAGCTCCAGTGTCATGTGGTGCTCAGATGGTGTGATGAAGGAATAATTGGCACTTCCCACACAAGCTCCACTCATCATGAAGTTGCTGCTGCCCAAATCAATAGACTCAAACGTTTCAGAAGTGCAACTTAAACAACATGATCAATTACTACAATGTGTCAAATACTAGTCTGATGGAAATCTGGCTCATTCTGCTCTACAGAAACACTACAATAAAACAAACTTCATGTATTAAGTGGCAGTCATGTAGTGCCTTTTTTAAAAAACATAAATTCAACAAATAATAAATAATAATAAATCCAAATTTACTTCACCTTCCTGCAAAGCTGCAAGTTTAAGGTTTTTTGAATGTGTTTTTAAAGATTTGCACGTCTTTTGATCAGTGGTGAGAATGAAGCAGTGCCAAAATGGGTGGTTTTATGACACATGCTCACTAAATGAGAGACAAAAAAAAAAGAAGAACTCTACAGAGAACATATGGCACTGAATGTCAGAAAACTATCAGAGAGTACATCCTCTGACTCACTCTCGGCTGTGAAACAATTAGGGGAAAAACCTCATACCCTTACTAACCTGCACTACAAGTTTGTACAGCACTCATTGAGTCAGTTTCTCTTTAGGGACTCATCTGTAGCACTTTGATGTAAACACATTTGTTCTGGGATTCCTGTATTGTCTTCTTGATGTTCTCCTTGGGCTTTCAGACCTAACCATAGCATATGACTATATTTAACGACATATACTGGCATTTCCCATTTACACAACCTGACAACATTCTTGTCTTTCTTTGGAAAAAAACTGTCTGCTAAATCATAAATATTAAGGTAAGTCTAGAACAGTCTTCCAGTTTCTCAGCTGGTGGGTTTTGACCCAAAAATAGGTCTCAAGTCTTTGACTAACCATTCTATTCATTGTCTGAATAGAATATAACTGGTGAATAAATAGGCTTATCGATTTTTAATACTACAAGAAAACATTTTTAAAAATGTCAAATAATATGTAAAAAAAGAAAATAAATATTACTATTACTATAAATATAAAATACTTAAATTTTAAGGTGTCCTTGCTATACATTTACAAGTACTTAATATTATAATAACAATAAATTATGCATAATAACATGCAAGTAACCCTAAGCCAAACCCTAATCCTAACCATATAGTAAGTACATATAGTTAATTAATATAACTCAGTAATTAAATATATAATTACACTGTAACAAGGACACAAATAAAGTGTAACCAAAACTACTATAATATTAAGAATAATTTAATGAAAAATTACTGCAGAAGTGTAAAATTACCATATTAATATTTATGTCCTATAATATCTCATCTTAATTTGTTCTTTTTTAAAACATCAAGCTTTTATTCTGGCAAAACTACAGGAAGCCTTATAAAGCTCCTCTTTTGTTGACAACAATAAGTCTTGTGCCCTTAAATGTTGACCCTGTTCCTGAACTTTTTGATTTTGGTCCTCTTACCTTTCGACGCAGTCTGACAGTCGAGATGCTAAGCTTGAAGCTGGGGCATCATGGCCACCGATAGCATATAGAAAACCATTCCACGTTGCTACACCAACACCGCCTCTGCGTTTAGACATGGGAGCACAGCTGCTCCATTTGTTGGTGTGAGGATCAAAACACTCCACTGATTTCAGACATGAACTTCCATCACGACCACCCACAGCATACAGCCTTAAAAAAGAGACAGGAAAGGAGAACCTTATAGATTAAACAGACAAACAGCATTTTAATGGCAGAGATGCAGTCAGTTCAGTTAGAAGCACAAATTTGCTGTCAATGCTTACTTGCTGTTTAACACTGCAACTCCCACAGTGCTTCGAGGTGTTGCCATGGATGCAACAAAGCTCCACTGGCGAGCTTGAGGATCCCAGCGCTCCACCGTGCTAAGATAACTCCAACCATCATGACCTCCCACTGCATACATGGGGCCTTCTAACACTGCAACGCCTACGAACATACACACAAATGATCATAGATCACACATAAGCCCTCATATGCCTTTTAAAGATTCTACAAGTGTAATATACTTGAAAAAATCGTGTGGGGCCTTATGATTTATGTGATGCGTAAACTTGGATGGAAGTGCAGAATCCAGAATATACAGTGTAACATGGAATGTCATTAAATCAATAAATGTCTTTAAAAAAAAACACACACACACACACACAAAAAGCATGTTCTGTGCGTTTTGTGTGAATGAATAAAAGTTTTATCAAATACAGACATAAGTCAAAAGTCTTCACTACAACTTGTCAAAATAAGAGTTTGGTTTTACTTGAAGAAATTATGACAGAAATATATATATATTGTACAGCAGAATGTAATTCTCAAAATAATAACAATAATAAAGTTTATTATATTTCCTTTAAAGGAATATCACACAATCACAATGTTTGTCTAACACATTGTTTTTGATAACAAATTTGTATAAAATCATAAAAACACAGAATCCAGAAAAATTAAAACAAAAAACAGAATATGGGAAAAAAAACAAAACTGATTTCATAGAACTCTAAATATTGTGTGAAGCAATTAATGAGAATTATTATGAAAAGTTCAATGAGATTACTAAATGAAAATGATATAATGTCATTCCTCACCCAGGCCGTGTCTGTGCGTGGACATGGGGGGCATGACGCTCCAGCTCTTGCTGCGGGGGTTGTAACACTCCACTGTGTTGAGAGTTTTGAGGCCATCTCGTCCCCCAACCACATACAGGCGGTCGTCAAGAACCGCTACGCCAAACTGCAGCCTTCTTCCACTCATGACAGCCACCTGCCTCCATGTGTCCCTCCGTAAACAGTACTGCTCAATACTGGTGGCCCCTTTAAAAACAATTATAATCCGTTTAAAAAACACCTATACATAATTTAGGTTCATCTGTACACCATACTATTACAGCTGTACATGCATGCGATAATTCTATAAATGAAATATAAAATTGAAAAATACATTGTAAGGTTTATGCTTAAAAATAAAAAAGTAAAAATCTGCAAAGATTAAAATATATTTATAAACAAAACACATTTACTAAAAAAAATTAAGCCTTTATATAAAGATAAATTTATCTCATTTCAAGACAGTCAATTCTAGGTACAAATGAAGCATAAAACGGACCCTGTTTTTAAGAGAAATATCATCTCTGTGTTAATAGGCTAAAATAAGAAACAAACAGCAGGAAGTATAAAGCCCCATGGGACAAACTGTGGAAGCAGAAGTCTCCATGCTTCTTTTCTAGCAATTCAGCTAGTTTTGCCTTCTAAAAATTTTTACCGTAATTGCTGAGCAAGATTAGTAAGAATGAGTAAGATTGGGGAAGCTACAGTAGATATCAGTAGGAAAGCTACAGAAATTCTTCAAAAAACCTTGTAAATCTGGTTCTGCCCCTTTACAGGCCAGTGCAACATTCAGTGGCAGAAGTAAAAGTCCAATTAATTTCTCCATAAAGAACGCATCAAGTTGTCAATACCATAGAAATGAGAACCACAACAAAAAGGCTAGCAGTGAAATCATACAAATGCAGCACTGGAAATTATAGAATAAAAATCAGACTCCCTACAATTTTAAACACTATTTTTTAGGATATATTTTTTTAAATGTAAAGTATATTCTTTTAAATACATAAAATATTTATAAATCGAAAGTTTTATATTGTATGATTATGTACTTTGCAGTTTCATGGTCATGGTTATAGTCTTTCTCTGATTTTTAAATACTTTTTACTTCTAATTGAAGTCTGTAATGCTGCAATTAATCTTAGAGCTTGATGGTTTTGGTTCATGCCTTGGAACTCTTTGAGAAATATTATGAAGTCCCAATGAAAAACACGAATGGAACAAATTGGGCTGTCACTATGGCTCTCTATACACCAGTCAATACAAACTATGAATCATATGAATCACCTATATGATTCACCATTAACACAACACAGCTCAGAATTCAGTTAATCCCATTCACTTTCAGCCTCATTGAACACACAGTAATGCATAATTCAAGCCTTCCTACTGAAAGAGCACATCTGCAAGTACTTAACAGATCAGACCTTTCACCATTCTGAGGACACAACACTCATTTACAGTAAATACAAATTTTGTCTCATTTTTGACCTACTTGCGTGTAAAACGCTTAATGTTTAAAGCACCATTAATTCAAAAGACTCAAGGTTATCCAGTGAAAATAGTTATGTCTCGGGCATTCCATTGCACTAATGGATAAAGACAGACAAAGGGAATGAACGAGGGAGAAATGGCGGCTACCTTGTTATCAACCCATATACTTTTAAAATACAAAAGCTAAAGAATATAGAACTTTAGAAACAACAAAAAAAGATATGAAAGGAATACCTTTTGTGGCATCCATGCCACCCACGGCGAAAAGTGCCCCAACAGTGGCCTTGCGTGGACGTGTCCTCGGGCTCTGGAGAAGCGGCCTTCTCTCTGGCAACAAATGATACTTCATGGCCTCCATCACCAGCCGCTGACACTCCACACTGTCCCTTAGCAATGGATTTGCCTCCATATCGGCCAAAAACTGCATTAAGAACAGACAATAACTGTATGAGCCAATAGCGCCAAAAACTACACATTATGAAATCAATATCTTTAGAGGAGGGAATATCTTCTCAAAGCAATTTCCCTGTTAGCCTGGTTGCTTACAATTTTTTGTACTTGTATTGCATGTAGAATAAAGGTTTTCTGTACATAATGCACAGACTCAATTAATCAGCAATGAAATTGTTATGGATTATTTTCATTATCAATGATTACAGATTTTATCAACTGGTTGAGCTACTAAATGAAACTGCAAAATTAATGACTTCCCAAAAATCTGCTCAAACACTGTCCCTACCTGCCATTGGATGGAAAAAACAAACTCATGCCCCAAACTCACTACAGCTTAACCATTCAATTGTTGCAAAATGTAATTTTTAAAACTTGGTTTACTTATTTTTTATCTCAGCAGGATAAACTGTTATAGAATATACTTCCGCTCACTTCAGGGCACCTTCGTGTTTACCATAAACCCACTGCTGTTCAACTGCTTCTCTAAAAAATGAAATCACATCAGTCATGGTGTCATAAAGACCAAGGAGCAGCTTGCCAAGATGTTGATTTATACTGAAGAAGATTAGCTTTAAGATTAGCTAAAAGCTTTAAACCTTTCAGACAGGAAGGGTATTTGTAAGAGAGGTGACTTAGACTCTAGCCACAACACTGACAGGTTGCAGAATTATTTGTCTGAAATGAACAAAACAGTCCAGTCATTAACAATCTCATCATAGATTTGGCATCTGCAAGGGAGTGGCAAGAAGAAAACTGGAAAACTGCCATTGCATCAGTGCTGGATATTGTCAGAATCCATGTGACAAAACTAAAATATTCTGGAGGAAATTTCAGTCTAATGAGGATTCATTTGAGGTCTGTTTGGCACAAACCAAATAAAGCTCTACAGTACATACAGCTAACACCATGACCAGCCAGCAAGCATGGTGATGGTGGCAACATCATACTCTAGTGTTGCTTTCAGAAGGGGGAAACTGACAAGTTTGGCATCAAGAACAACATGAAAAGAGCTAAACAGATGCACGTTATTGAGGAAAACATGTTTCAGCCAAAGATCTAAGTATATGGCGGAGACTAATTTTCCAGCAGGACAATGGTCCAAAGCACACAGCAAAAACTATGAAAAAACAGGCTTAAATCCATTTGAACATCTGTGGTATGACCTAAAAACTGAAGTTCAGGAAAGTTCAGGAAAATTTGCATTAAAAATTTCAGAAGCTCCCACAGGCAAAGAAAGATTAAAAAGGGGGGTAAAACATACTTTATAAAAATGAAGGAAAATGTAAAGCCTTGTTGAATAAATTATACATTTTGATAAATTAATGTATTTTATGTTGATTTACAAAAAATGATGGGTGATAAAGTATGGTTTCAGATAACCGTTCTACTTATATACACTAACAATTAGGGGTCGACAGATTATCGGTGCCGATATTAAGCATTTTTATGGTTGTATCGGTCATTTTCAAAACTGATTTGCTGATTAATTCATTTAAAAGCATTTAAAGAGTTTTTGTCAGAGCCCTTGTTATTCTTAATTTTTACATTAATTTTCACTTTTACATCAAACATATATATATCGGTTTAAAATATCTGTTATCGGTCTACTTGATCTGTAATAATCCGTATCGGCCCTGGAAAACACATATTGCTAAACTACTAACTATCAAAAATTTGCAATTGATAAGTTTTTTTTTTTTTTTTTTTTTTTTAAAGAGGCTCCTTTATTTAACTAAAAATACAATAAAAACAGTAACACTTTGAAATTTTATTACAATTTAAAATGACTTGAAATGCTATTATCCCTGTGGCAAAGCTGAATTTTCAGTAGTCATTACTCCAGCCTGTCTCACATGATCCTTCAGAAATCATCTTAATATGCTGATTTGGCACTCAAGAAAAAATTCTTCTTATTATCAATGTTGAAAACAGTTGTGCTGCTTTATATTTTTGTGGAAACCGTAATAAATAAATAAGCACATGCCACACAATTCCTGATTGTTCACTGACCTTCAGATTTCTCAAAAAATTCTAATTTGAGGGGGAAAAAAACTCAAAAGAAAATGTACATTGTACTGTGTACGTTGTAACATTGGCCTAACCGTAGAAATTCCAAAAATATAGCTAGTGTTTTGGTTGTAAAATTTGTTTCGCATGTCAGGTTTGATGTCTCTTTCACCATTAATTTTTGTGTGCCACGGCAATTACTTCTGGCACACACAACCTGAAAACAAATTTGTAATAAAATATCACATTTTTCAGATTTCCAATAACACCACATTTTCTGACAGGAAATCTTTAACGCCACAGCCGCAAAGAGCTACATCATAAACTGGGTTCCAAACCAAACCCTTACCCTCATCCACTTAAAGACACACTTTGATAACCTGACAGCAGTGAATCCTTCCCAGCTCCTCAGACCTTGAGGAGAGCACTCAGGGGACACAATGAAGAGAGGAAACAAGCCTCTGATGAAACTTCTGACAAAAGGTCCTACCTACATTACTTTTTTAAAGGAGGGAATCCCAGGGAGAGACAGAGCTAGTGTCCCTCTGGGCCTCTAACAGAATGCAGAGACTCTTATATAGGTTACTACTCCTGAGCAAACAAGCTTTTAAGAAGCTAAAACAGCCACACACTCACACACACAACCTGTTTCCTGCTACAACTTCGATGAAACTCTAAATCATTACCACCTCATACATAAACATCACACGGGACATTCTTTATTCTTCTTCCTCTCATGTCTCTCTTTTTCCAGTAATCCTCTTCAAATGACACCTCTTGTGGCCCTGTTAACGAGTCTTCGTTCGTCACATTCATCCTCTCATCTGCCCTGTTTATATCTTCTCTCAGCTGGCTACTAAATTGAGTAGGTTTTAATTAGAGGGGTGTCTTGGATAGCCACAGTAATAAAAGCCTAATGTATTCTACTGCAGTGCTATAGCCCCATAGAGACACTCTATAAGATCATACACAGACATACCCACAGTCCAAAATTAGCTTCTCACCACACCTGCCAATGGCAAGTAAAAATTTAGCGCTTTTCACAATACACATGATTTCAAGGCAGCTTTACAGAAACTCGATGTACTGTAGGGTCAGATTTACTAAAAGCTTGTGCTAGCTTCAACCCTCTTCTGGCGTTAAAAAACTACTGTCAGGATTTACTAAAGACGAGCAGTGAAAAATTAGCGATGAAAAGGCATCAGTTTTGGGGGGGGGGTTTGCGGCTCACCTTATTGCATATGCATTTGTAGGAGTGTCCCTTTTAGATTTAAAATGTGAGTATTTAAATTAATCACACAACGTGATTTACTAAGGTTTGTGGTACTCAATTTCCTGGTATTTGTGCCATTATTGAACACATTTTTGAATTATTTGTGCCATTATTGAACCCCAGGGTACTCAATAAGCAGCCTGTGTATGTTAAGTTACTCACATTTTTTACTTACATTTAGTGAGTATTACAATGAACCCTGTACATACTTGTGTTGTTATTGTTAAACTAAAAACTATGAAAATTTTTTTGGCTGAAATAAAATATAAAAATTAAATATAAAATTGAAACATAAATATGAAAATGTGAATTGTTGCTAAGGCATTTCACTGAAATAAGTTTAAGCTGAAGTACTAAAATTATTAAAACGGAAATAAAAATAAAGGCATATAGAAAAATAAACGCATACAGAAATTTTCAAAAAGTAATGACAAAAAATAAAATTACTAACTTAAATTAAAATGAAAACTAAAAATATAAAAATAAGAGCTAATTCAAAACATTAATAAACACTACAATAGTATATAAATAATACTAAAATAACACTAGCACAAACCACCTAGCAAGTGCAAATGCATGCAGACGGCCACACAACACATTCAGCACATCCTGATATATCATGAAACGATATAGTTTCATCAGCATTTGTTTTATACAGCCATGCTTAAGATATGAATCTGTATGTATATCCGTGTGTGCACACCATCATTCAGTGAATCCATAATCACATCCATCACTACGCTCAGAAAACAGTTTTCTAGTTAGAGCTTGAATATTCCACCCATACAACACCACCTCCACCTCCTCAGTCTCTGCTTTCACCTCCCTCCCACTCCCCATCCATCAACCCCATACTTCTTTATCTCCACTCCTCCCTTTCTCCTTCTCCTCTTTATGCTAAAAACAAAAGCTAATCATTTCCACCTCTTTCATAAAAGTGCCCACGTCACAAACAGTGAACAAGTGCATCTCTCATGAACCAAAATCGATCATCTCCTCTGAACGTGAATACTGAGGAAACGTGGTGAAGTGAAATGAATGCTATGGAGTTAGGATGCCTGGACGGTGGCTTATAGGTTTTTGCTTCACTGGAAAGCACAGAACAACCTGCGATTTACATTTAGATGGAACTGAACAAACTCTGCTCAGCCAGCCACGAGTGGGAGAACGCTCGCCTAGAATTATTGAAATCTTTCTCTTTTTTCACCTTAGAAAAAGGGGGGGGAAGAGGAAAATGGAAAGGTAGAAAGAGAGAAAAAAGCAAGGAGAGGGAGTTCAGTGGAATTCATCATGCATTTAAAATGAAAAAAGGTCAAGGCTTTGAGCTCAGATGGGAAAGAAGCTCAATTAAACTGCATATCCATGTGAATATCATGTCCTGGACCTACAGACTGAGTGCATGACAATTATATCAAACACTGCAGTACGGCTGCACAAACGTATAAATAACCAAGATTACAATGACATCTGCAGCAATTAGCAAGTCTGCTCCCGTTGCATCAAAATTTATCATAAATTTCACTGATTTTGTTTTTACAGTGAAAGGAAATAATCAATGCAATGCAATATTATAAAGAACCATTTTTAACGAACCTGTTTAAAACAGACAAACATTTATTTACGTATTTTATGTATTCTTAACACTTAGAAAAAAAAGAAAACCTTTCCAGTGGAGTGTGTGTATGTATGTAAGTAGGGAAGAATGTGATAAGGGAAAGAGACACAACAACAACATCCTTATCACACTCTCCAGGCTCCAAATGCATCCCATCATTGAGTACACAGCCTCACAGCCCAGCAGAACAGCACTGACCTTCACACACACATAGAGACCACAGATACTATAAGGGCCAAAAGCTCTACGAGAGCACATAAAGGCAAAGGCTTCTAGCTACACAAGCTCATTTTTATGCATTAACACACAAAATGTGTAAGAATGCAATTCATAATAGAATGCAATTACATGTTTGATTCCATAATGGAAATTAAAGAGATAGGACAAAAAAACTATTTGGTTACCTACATTCAAGTAACATTATACTTGTCTTTACTGTCACTTTTGATCAATTTAATGCATCCTTGCTAAATAAAAGTATTAATTTATTTTTTAATTTTTAATTTATGCAACTTTATTTAAAACTTTGTGTTTGCATTTACAAAGCTCACCATAAGTCACAAGTCAATGTTTTTCAATGATGATAGCCAATTACCAAAAAGAAAATATGGTTCTTTTACTCCTGAAAACTTAATATTAGCGGGATAACACCAACAAATACAGTTGTATATCTTTATTTGAAAGAAACATTTCTGAGGATGTTACAAAGAGGGTCCAAAAGCTCAAAGTCTGTTCAGCATTCTGCTGCAAAACTTCAAGAAGCACATGAGCATTAATTACTGTGACTGACCGACTTACTGATAGAGCTTTCAATTAACTGATTAGCTGATACATGAATTAATGAAGATTAATGATTTTCTGATGTGGATTTACAGTATACTGATCAAGCTGTCTGAACAAGTAACAGCACGGCAGAATAAAAGACAGGTTGACTGATGGACAGATGAATGTATGGTTGACTGACCTGTGGTTTAAGCAGGGGTAGGCGGATGTGAGCGAGAAGAGCAGGAAGCTGTGATTGACGGGAGGAAGCATCATGGCGGACCCAGCTAAGCAGAGCTGTTACCACGGTTTCCTCTTCTGGAACATTCATGTCATCAGAAGCTAAAAGCTTCTCCACCTCACATGAAGGCAAGAGCAGAAACTCCTGATGCCTCATGACCTCCATGAAGTGCTCCTACGGAGAGAGAGAGAGAGATTATCTGGATTGGTTGATGGAATCGAGGATGTGGTTGTCAAAGCATAGACCATCAGAGTATGTGTCTGTGTGACTAATGGTCTTTCAGCATAGCAACATACAAAACACACAGCGAGTGTACACTCCTCTAAGTCAATGTGACAGACGGCATCGGCCAAGAAGAGAAATGAACATACAGATGTAAATTGTGAATCAGTGGCATGTGATGTTTAGTTCAGGATGGGGCTTGTAGATGTTTAGCCACAGCGACACAATTTATGGCAGTGCAGCCTTGTACAATAACACTATTATCATAATACTGACTGGACATTATTGAACAACACTGTGGAACAACAGCATATTATTACGACATGATACAGGCTACATAATGTGTACTAATTATGATCAAATATAACTAAGTAAGTAACAATTTCTATATTAAATACACAAACATGCTATAGTTCAAAACTTTGGGGTCAGCAATTTTTTTTTTTTTTGTAAAAGATATTAATATGTTTACTCAGCAAAGATCCTGACATTTATATTATTTTAAATTTTATTTATAACATTATTTTATATAAAAGAAAAATTATTGAAAAATAATACCATGGTTTTCACAAAAATATTAAGCACCACAACTGATTTCCGAAGGATCATGTGACACTGAAGACTGGGCTAATGGTTGCTGAAAATTCAGATTGCATCACAGAAATAATTGCATTTCAAAACAGAGAAAAGACTCCTCTCAAAATTTCAAAAACATTAAAAAAAACTTCCCAATCCCAAACTTTGAACAGAAGTTACATACTCTAAACACACACACACACACATCCATACGTACATACATATTTCATTTATAATCACATCGCATTTAACCCAAGCTATCTGTAATATTTTAACTGATTTTAGCAACTTAATAGGAGACAATAACAATTATCCCACACAGACGTACCACACTCACACAGCATAGACTAGTAATTTTGGTTTAGGACCCAGATTTCTGAAATGTATTCTCCTCCCTGATAATATTATTTATTTTGCTATATGAACTATGCATGATTATACTGTCATTCACATTTTAGAATTTGTATTCTGAATTGTTTTTCCCTGCTTTCTCTGCAGATTTGCTGCCCAACGTGTCCACACATATCAGAAAGACAAAGAGAGTAGTAATATAAAGTGGACAATGGAACTGGACATCATTGCATTGTAGGGGGAAGGGAGGGATGAAATAAAAACAAGGGAAGGAAAGCCAGATAGGAAACAGAGGCACTGATGGAAAATGGAATACAAGTTTTCAGTGCAGTCTCCATGACAACCCCCCTGTTGTGAACTGTGGGCGGGCTATTATGGGTTATATTTTCTTGAATGAGTTTCCCTCAGGAGAAGTGGAACATCAAACGCTGAGCGGAAAATTTGCGAAAAGGAACAGTAGCATGTCCAATTAAACACACTCGCCTCGTTCAGGGAACTTTTTCAGCACCAGTGCTTCAACGGCTGTTAAAACGGGCTCAATTGCCCACTCATAAACCCACAGACACAGGCACAGACAGCCAGATGGACACAGACGCCTATATATGAATACAAATACACACACTCACTGAGGTAGCCGCCCACATAGAACACTGAAGGACGAACAAAAAAAAAGCAGCGTGTCTGTAAGTTTAGGCAATAATGTCCTCTAATTCACTTCCAAGTTTTTGACACAGTGAACTGCGGATGATAAATCCCTCAGTGTGTGCTTGGTTGGGAGGAGGACAAACAAAGAAGAATGAAAGAAAAGTGATAAAAGAAGAAAAATGAGGCAGAGAGAGAGGGGTGTTCATTGAAGATAAAACACAAAGAGGTTTAGTATTCACTTTCCTGGAGTAGAAACTCCTTGTGACTTTGCCAGCATATCTTTTGTCCTAATTAAGTCAGTGTGAAACTCTTCTGAATGTGTGTTTTTGCTCACCATGGTGTAGTTGTGTGCCACCTTATGGAGGTCCAGGCAACCCTGAGCATCGGCAAAAGATCGAATGCCCAGACAGTTGGAGGGATGGAGTTGTTTCATTAGATAACTGCAGCAGGCCTGAACCACTGCAGACAGCTGCAGAAGACAGGCAGCCGACAACAAACTTTCTATTGTGTCCTCCCTCAACTCCAAACGCCCTGTAGAAAGACAGACAGCGTTTCGATGTGTAATTGCTGTTAATGACTGTGTATTTATTTAGAACCGCTTTAATGTTTGGGGCCAGCGAGATGTTTTTGCTTTTTTAATTCAAGAACAATGCATTAATCTGATCACACTTGACAGTAAAAACTTAAAAAAGATTTCCATTTCAAATAAACACTGTGCTTTTAGCTTTCTATTTGCCAAAGAATATTGAAGAAAATCTATCATGGTTTTCACAGAAATATTAAGCAGCACAACTACTTTTAATGTTAATTGTGAGAAATGGTAATTAAGCACCAAATCAGCATATTCGAATGATTTCTTTAGGATCATGTGACACTCAAGACCAGAGTTATGGCTGCTGAAAATTCAGCTTTAACATCTCAATAATAATTTACATTTTAAAATATTACTAGTAAAATATTATTACTAAAATATTAATATTACTAATTAAAACAACTGTTTTCTATTTTAATATATGCCACAATATTACTGTTTTAATTGCAATTTTCGTCAAACAAATGCAGCCCTGTAGAGCATAAGAGACTTGCTAAAACATAAAATCTTACAGACCCCAAACTTTTAAATGGTAGTGTATCAGTCAGTTTTAGATGCATATTAGATATCAGCTTCAAATTAATATTTAAATTGTGCATGGTAATTTCCCAAGTTTACTTTATTTGTTGTCATCTAGCACTCAAATGAAAATGAATCTTTCAACCTAAAATTGATATTTAAATGTAATAAATCTTTAATATTTTATCAACACTAAATGTAATTGCTAGCTTTTAAAGGAATTTTATTTTTAGTGCATTTTCATTTTTTTTTTGCACAGAATAGTATTATCAGCCATAATATCAAAATAATTTTCAGCTTATTGTTATTAGTATAGTAGTAGTATAGTGTGTTATTATGTGTGCATGTCTAACCAAACATTCCAAACATTCTTCCAGATAAACGCACCTGTGTAAGCATACTGTACCAAGACCCATAATGCATCTGGATCCACACCCTCCATTTTGATCTCCTCTTGTTTTGCCTCTCGGACATCACTGGTGAACATAGCCGCAAAGTAATCGGACACTGAGGAAAGAACCAGTCTAAGACAGAAAGAGAGAGAGAGAAACTATGATATGATATCTCACTGAGTGCACACATGCTTTTACATGCTCTCATTTTTTCATGCATACTGTACGTCTTATGGATCACTGAATAGACACTTTTGTGTGCTGCAGGTAAAGCATGATAAAAAGTTGGAAAAGAAAACAGACAGACGAGCGAAACAGAGACAGATAGAGTGGGAGAGAGATTACAGTAAGAGACGGGATTTGAGGATCTGTTAACTGAAGCATGGTAAAATGAGGATTTCTTATTCAAATCCAGCTCTGCAGACAAAGATATTCACATACACACACATACACACTCACACACACTTAGTCAAAGCTTGCGGCTTTAAATCTATTAGACTCATGGCCAAAATGCTAATTACTATATCAAAGAGCTGTGTGTGTGTGCGTGCGCTTGTATTACTGCTTGAAAGGAAAGGCAAACTCTGTGAGGTCTGTTTTTGTTTGCTTTACGTATTAAGTTACTGAGCAGTTTTATTGTTCTGCTTGAGTGTATGCTGGTTTGAATAAGATTAAGAAAAAAAAATGTTTAAGTCTTTTACATTAATCAAATCAGATTACCAACTGACAGCCACTAAACCTTATAAAACTCGAAATCAACATTCAACTAGAAATGAAAAAGGGCTTTTTATATCATCAGCTGTATGAGATGGCGAATGGGAAAATGGTTTGTGTAACATTAGCAACACATTATTAGCCGCTTGATAATGTAGTCAAGCCAAAGGCTAATGATATCAATTACCATTACGTGTCTAAGGTTATGCATTACCATTCTGATACACTGACTTTAGAGTACCCTGCATAATTCGCTCCTCTCTTTGGAATCAGTTTCAAACACATATAGCTGAACTATTGCCACTTGCCATTGTATAGAGTTTACTACATCAGTTAGCCGATGTAAAGTGAAGCATGTAGTCTGAGCTGGTGTGATTGTGTGGAGGTGGGGTGTACAGGTGAAGAGCAGGGTCTGAAATAAACTTTTCCATTAAGGGGCAATATTTGCCCCCTGGAACTGTTTTCCAAGGCATTTTTTTTTTTTACCTTTGCAAGGTTTTTTTTAAAGGATTAGTTCATTCCAGAATTAAAATTTCCTGATAATTTACCCCCATGTCATCCAAGAGCTTCATGTCTTTCTTTCTTCAGTCGAAAATAAATTAGGTTTTTGAGGAAAACATTCCAGGATTTTTCTCCATATAGTGGACTTCAATGGGGATCAATGGGTTGAAGGTCCAAATTGCAGTTCCAATGCAGCTTCAAAGGGCTCTACGCAATCCCAGCTGAGGAATAAGGGTCTTATCTAGTGAAACGATTGGTCATTTTCTAAAAAAAAATAATAATAATAATTAAAAATGAAATACTTTTTAACCACAAATGCTTGTTTTGCACTAGCTCGATCTCACGCATTACGTAGTCATGTTGGAAAGGTCACGTGTGACATAGCCGGAAGTACCGACCCAGTGTGAACATGCAAAGAAAATCAAACGCCCCTTTACAAAAAAAGCTAAAACAACAATGTTGGATGATTTTGAAGTTGGAGGAGAAAATGAGATGAGTTTTTCACCCAACCCTACCTTTTTGAACCGAAAAGTACAGATGAATATCTAACCACACGTGACCTTTCCAACATGATTACGTAACGTAAAGTTGCACATGCGCATCACAGAGTAAGTGCAAGATGAGAATTTGTGGTTAAAATGTATATCAATTTTTATTTTTTGATCATTTTACTAGATAAGACCCTTATTCCTTGGCTGGGATCATGTAGAGCCTTTTGAAGCTGAATTGAAACTGCAATTATAACCTTCAACTAGTTGGCTCCCACTGAAGTCCACTATATGGAGAAAAATCCAAGGAATGCTGTCCTCAAAAATCCCAATTTCTTTTCGACTGTAGAAAGACATTAAATTTTTTAACATCAAAAGCCATCTTTACACTGCAAAGGTTAAACAGAAGCTACATCTGACATGGCGTTTATGTTTATTGTGGGGCAGTTGTGGCCTAATGGATAGAGAGGGGGTGTGTGCACGCACATGAATGGGTTAAATGCAGAGCACAAATTCCGAGTATGGGTCACCCCAGTCCTTGGCCACACTTCACTTCACTTCAACAGACTGTTTAATAGGGGTGGGAGAAAAAAAAATCGACTGACCTAACTATCGCAATTCTTTTTAAAAATCGATTGGTTTACCTCAATTTTATTTTTCCTAAGAGGTGGTGGGGTTGCGTTCTGTATAGCGAGATGTATAGGTGTGTTCGACTTGGAGCAGCACCACGCAGACCAGCGTTAAGACATCAAAGTACCACGAGAGCGATTCGAAAGCATGCAGAGCTGTCATTTGCCTTGTCCAAATACCCACACTTGCGGTCTTGGCCACTTGAGAGTGCGTGCGTGCGTGCGAATGGCAAAGAGCAGTGCCCTTAACTCACACTAAATCCACACTATTTCGAATACCGCTCCGGAGCAGTATTCGAGGCTAAGTGTTTCTCATCATGCATCATGTTCTGGAAATAAATTGTGAGACTTTTTGCCGAGATCTCGCGAGAAGTCACGGAAACCTTTCCAATGTAAGTTAACTATTAATAATAATTAGATATTACAAATAATTTGGTAGAAAAACAGTGTTTTTACATTTTATTGGTGCAAAGGTGAGTAGTGGTGATATTTATTTTGTACATGTTATAGTGACTACTGAACAGACATTTAGAAGTTGATTTTAAAATGCAAAGTATATAAAATTAAAATAAAGCTGTGTAAACATTTGCATTTTTACAACACTACAAGTGTGTCCCATCAGGTTATGAAAAGTTCGACACACACTTGTGGTCTTCATCCTCACTTGAACACTTGGGCCAAACACAGGAAATACGTCATATAAGTTGTCAAGTGGTCAAGTGCAAAGACCACAAGTGTGGGTATTTGGACAAGGCAATTATATATAGATCAGTGGGAACCGTCTGCTCTCTGTAGCTCTCACGGTGCTTTGATGTCAACGACCTTTCTGCGTGTGCAGTGCCGCTGCATTAGGTGACGTCATATACGTTTAAAGCCGGCGCGAGAAAGCAAAACCATGACGGAGGCAGAGGATCAAACCTCTTTCTTTCTGCACCTTCACGTTTTGAATCCCAAGTGTGGAAACATTTTGGATTTTACACACTGCCGGGAAAACATGACTAAACATGACTAAAACGGTATGCAAAGTAACATAGCACTTTATTTTATTTCAGAAAGTATTTTTTCTGCTCATTTTGTTGAACATTTGAATATTATATTCATGTGCAAGTTCAGGGTTTTGGTACTTTAAAGTTTCATGGTTCAAGGCACTTTAAATATACACTGTGTATGTGTATGCTCCTGAAATGATGTTTTATTAACAAAGTTCGGGAGGAGCACGTTCAAATAATTAACTTAATTAACACGAGAGGAGCACAATCAGTAATCAACCCAGTTAACAAGATAAGAGGTGTGTATATATACACACAGCAGATTTACCTCTGTTCCTTGACAGTTTTCCAGCATCCCTCCGCCACCTCTTCTCCGCACTTACAACTATTCCTGTCCTAACCAATAGGGGGTACTCAGGGTTCGAGCCAAAGTTCCGAGCTCGGAGCCCTCCCCTCGGACAGCACGCCAAATACGCATAAACTTTATTCTATTTATTATATGTAAGTGTGAACTCGTGAAATAAAAGTTTAGAAAGATGTGATGCATTGTTTTTGTTAATATGACTCATCATATACAGTCTCTTTTAAGGGTATAATCAACTATTTTCCATTGTCGAGTCTTTAATAAGCAAACAAAAAAATCACAATAAATTGTAACATTGAATCGCAATAGTGACTGCTAAGAAGTGTGGGGGTTTTTTGTGACAGTCTGTACATCAAGTGTATCATTCAACTTTTTCCCATAGTTCAGAGTTAAAAACAAAAAACGCAACACACAGCAATATCTAATCGCAATACTTGTAGAATCGAAATTCTTAAAAAAATAAATAAATAAATAAAATAAAAAAAAAAAAATCGCAATACATATCGTATCAGCACCCAAGTATCGTGATAGTATCGAACTGGATCAATGGTGTATCGTCCCATCCCTACTGTTTAATGCTGCTCATGTACATGTATTTACACAAAAATTGTAATGTAATACTGTAAATAGCCTATAAATTTAATTAAAAAAGAGAGAGGGTGAAGCTGCAATGTCATGACAAAATCATTATTGTTGATTACTGCTCTTGATTATTATAATAATGATTACAATCGATGATTAACAGAAAGTCTTTTGTGGGGAAAAGAATGTCATATTCTGGCTACAGACTAAAGAACTGTTTATGAATTTGTTTTTAGTACTTTTGATGGGCTAGAAAATTGAGACTTCACATTGAGTATTTCTGAGGCATGAAAAACAAAATGGCTATACTGTAAATGTAAAGCTGCACGTAATGCTTTTCAAACGTTTTTCATGCATTTCACTTTCATCATGACAGTCGTAACAGATATAGTGTAATTGTGGAGGGGAAGTTTTTGCCCCTTTTTGTCCATTTTGGTGGTATTTTTGAGTGTTAGATCAGGGGGTTTAAAATCTTATTGTTAACTGGTTACCAGCACTTAAAAATAATGTTTTCACTTTGGAACAGCTGAAAGGGATTTTGTTCCCAATTTCTGATTTCGAAAAAGTAAAAATGAGATTGTGTGAATTCATACGAATTTCAGATGAATCTGCCAAAACATAAAATTGTTACGAATTGCATTGAGAGAGTGTTGCCTTGCCATCTCCCGCTTCAAAACTCGCTCTGGCACCACTGGAAGCAGGTACATTCAAACATAGATATATGGAAACATCTGAAGCTGGTAATGGTGAATATGATGAAAGAGAAGTAATGAGGGGAGAAAAGAAAGGAGAAAGAAAGGGATCACAAATGAGGCTTCAGCAGAGAAGCGGGGAGTGAAAGTACATTACAGACTGTGAGATTCATTTAGCAGCATGAGTAACACTCAGCATTTGTCCACTGCCATTCTCCTTCACTCTCACTTTCTGCACTTTCATCACTGAGCAGATTGCTTTTAAACCTTTCACTTTACACGCAAGCAAAATAATCTAGCACTTCTCTGTTTTTACTCATATTAGAGTGTCACTGAATAACTGATTCAGCTTTCTTGTAAGCTCTTTCTCATAGCAGCTTGAAAGCAAGATTTTAGGCATTTTAGATTGCAGATGGTGCTCTAGATAGAAAAAGTACAAAGGTTATTCACTATAAAGTGTATGTGTGTGCATTTGTGCATCATTATAAATGAAACACCAGCAAAACCCTCCAGCTGCCTGAGGCAGCCCTGCAATCAGCAGAACTATGCCATCAACAAACACGTGGAAACAACACAAAGAGAAGGGTAAATTAATGAAGGAGAGGAGAGAATGAGTAGATCAGAGAAGAATAGAGGGATGGAATGCCAAGGTGCTGCTATACAATGGTGATTCTTCAATTAGAGAAATGTTTCTGCCCCCTGCTATGGTTTTGAAGTATAGCGCTTGTTAACACTTACAGTTAATATGTTTTCAGTGCTATTAACACATTTATTCAATTTGACAACATAAACGCTACATTCTATTCTGTGTGTTTACCAAAAACTGATTAGATCAGAGCTGACACACACACAGAAGTCCCTAGCTAAGCATGCATTTGTAAGTAAATAATGAAGACAGACCATCTCTATGGGTGATTTATTTACCTTAATGAAGGTAAAGTCATTTGCATTATTTCTATGGTGGAATTGAACTTGTTCCCATGAGTGAAATACTGTCATGCATAGAAATATTAATGTGAAAATTACATCTGTAAAGTGATGCGAAAGTTGTTTTATTATTAAATTCTGTGACAGTATTTCCTGTGTAATAAAATAAAACCTTGTTTTCTATGAGTGAGATGAGAATGTTGTTACAGAATCTCAATATTACAAATAGGCCTATTATTTAGTTTCCTTTAAAAGCATTCATGTAACACGTTAACTACAAAAAAAAATTAAGAATTAAAATTTATTTAATAAGATTTTGATGATGATCATGATTTGAGAGTAAGTTTATTAGGTGTCATTACCCAAACCAGTGAGTTTTAAATATTTTAATTCAATATGGAAAAAAAAAAATGCATCCTATCCCATCTTGCAAAAAGTATAATGCCTAACGCTGAATGCCTGATAAAAGTCATGAAACCAAAATAAATTGTGATATTTTTGCAAGCTGAGATAGTTTGTGAGATTTTTTGTGCATTTGTGTATGAATGACTGAATTTTGATTTAGTTCATACGCTGGAATCACATACTAAAAATAAATCAATAAATAAATAAAATAACAAAGAAACTCAATGAGCTAGATTTGGACCTCAAGACACTACGCTAGAAAAACGTTTCGAAAAATACAAAAACAGCACGAGTGGAAAGCTGAGGAACAGTGGGGGGGGAACACAACAACTGTTGTCTGATGGATTTTCTTGTTTCATTTTAATAACCATTAACAGTATAAAATATTCTCATATGCAACAAAATACACAAATGGTTTGTTATATAACTTTTCTAACCTATGTTATGCATATTCACAATACATTACACAATACACACAGATCATTTTATATCTGTAATTGAATATTCCCATAAATGCAGAGTCATTTGCATTTGTGCTCTGATCTGAAAATATATGTGAACGCACTTTTGCATTTTTAATAACTTTTGAGACCGTTATCCCACAACACTGATTCACAAATATAAATAGCTTAATAATTTAACACACAGACACACAGTAAGAATGGATGCTATTTGTGTCTGAGAGGTCACATCTCAAATTTGCACCTCTCCATAAATCTATAAAATCTCACATGAAAAACTGTTGTTGAACGGCTGTCAATCCATCAGCGTCACACAGGATTCTTGCTTGTCAAATGCCACACCTATCACAAATAATATCAAAATCTGGTGTATGTGTTCAGTGCAGTGCAAATCTAAAACATGCACGTCACAACTACACGACATTCACTCATTATTAATTTCAAACTCAGAAGCTAAAAATAGTCTAAAATTAACCATTTTCCCCCTCAAGCAACAGGAAAAGACACATTTTTGTTTTCAATTTCAATTTAGTTGTAGTTATTTTAAATTGTTCATAAATAAATTTTGTCATTCTGTCTCAGTTCCGTATCTATAACAGACACTAGACTTTATCAAAAACCATACTCAAAATAATACCATGACAGTTTCAAAAGTCCAAAGTTTTATTTGTCAAATTCAGAAACTGCAGTACTTGCTGACAATGAACTGTGCTATAAATGTGCCACTGCTGCTACATTCAGCAGTAAACTGTAACTACCATCACTCATCTCCACCATCTCCGGGGCATTTATGATTCAGCAACATGGACTGGATCTACTCAGATCTTGTCAGAGGCCCCAAACTGAAGAAAAACCTGTCACTGGATTTACTTAAGTTTTAGGGTGTAGATTGAAGCTATTTGGTTCAGCTAAACGAGAATGTGATTTCATTTGTATCGTCTTTACAATGTGTGTACTGTTTTTTGTTACCTGTGTGCTGGTATTCTGCGGTCTCCGGCGAGGAGGACAACATCACAGAGTTTCCTGGTCCTCAGGTAGGCCTCCATGCGTCTGAAGGTGTGTTCAGCGTGACTGTGTGCCTGGAAATGTTCATCTGACACACACGGCTCCATCGACGCACATGAGGACAAAGTCGCACTGCTGTTAGAAGTCCTGAAAAACACACATGCACTGGGTTAGAAAATTCACATAGCAAATTTGAACCATACTGCTTGATGAAAAATGTGTGTTCATTATAGTCTTTGTATATGTTCTTTTTTTAAGTATTATTAATAATTTAGTATTCATATTTTGTAAACACTGAATTAACCAGATTCTTGCTGACTGATTGACTGATTAAAGAAATTTAATCAGACACGATTTTGTCATTATTATTCTCAAGTGGTTGCAGGATGACATAGAAGTATTTAAATTAGCGCTGTCAAACGATTAATCGCGATTAATCGCATCCAAAATAAAAGTTTTTGTTTACATAATATTTGTGTATACTGTGTGTATTTATTATGTATATATAAATAAATAAATAAATATATACATGCATGTGTTTGTAAGAAAAATATGTTGTTTATAATATAAATATATAAATATACACATAAATATTTTCAAAATATATACTGTATGTGTGTGTATTCGTATATATACACAATAAATATAGTTTTTATACACAGTACACCTACATATATTATGTAAACAAAAACTTTTATTTTGGATGTGATTAATCACGATTAATAGTTTGACGGCACTAATTTAAATTAAGAAATTATTATTAATATTAAAATAGTCTAAAAAACTATTTAACTATTTATTATAAGATTTATTTTCTTAATTTTTTTATTACATTTATCTTATAATTATTGTGTTTATATACACAAAAAGAAGAAAAAGTTCTTGAAACTTCAGGAATCACAAAATAAATTATGGTTAATTATTTTAATATATCAATACCAATTACAAGGAAATGACAACATATTGTATTAAACTTGAAAGTTTAATATTTTGTAGAAATGCAAAAAAAAAAAAAAAAAGAAAAATTGCATGATTTTCTTGTAAAACATACTCCAATAATCTTTGTTTTAGTGACAACTTTGAAAAATCATTTTTTACAGTGTATATGGGGGTGGCTTCAAATATTGTGCAAGATATTGGGTTAAAAAGCTTTTGAGTTAAAAAGCTTAAAGCCCCATTCACACCAAGAACGATAACTATAAAGATAACGATATTAGCGTCCACACCTGGAGACGATATTGTCTGTTTATTCTAAGTGCATGCTCGTCTGCCGCTCAAAATTCTCAAGCTCATTATATCAGGATTGATTCCGATTGGGTGTCAATGTTTGTATCGTTCATCAAGTCAAGTCAAGTCAAGTTGAGCTTTATTGTCATTCCGCTGCATGTGGGGACATACAGTGGAACGAAATGTCGTGCCTCACAGGACCACGGTGCTACATAAGTACAGACATACAACAACGAAGTAAAACACTATAAACTTACACACAACTAACCTACTAACAGATTTTAACTATAAGTATACTATATATAAATGTTTACCCTATACAAACTAAAGATAAAAATATAAGAAATA
>JAFVLL020020059.1:0-34706 GCA_021397915.2 Tor tambroides | reverse complement strand
AAATTATGTAAAAATGCATGTCTCTGTAAGTTTCCTTGTAAACACAGTTGCTTATGGCTTAGGTGAAGGTAAACAACGAAAATGGATGTGTAACAGTACCTATATTCACAGCAGTTTAATGTTCCTGTTTTCTGTGTCATGAATGTTAATCAAACAACAAAACACAAAAAATTTTCATATCGCAATATGTATCGCAGAAAAACAAAATATCGCAATGTGGGTTTTTTCCAATATCGTGCAGCCCTAGTGTATATATAGTATATAGTGTGTGTCACCAAAGAAAAGTGCGACAAAAAAAATCTCCTTAGTATTTTAAAAATGCTAAACATCTTATAGATTCTGCAAATGGCATGTAAGACAATAAGAACACATTATGACATTCTCAAACACACACCTCAAGCTCGTATTGCACCATGTCGAAGGAGTCACTGGAGAAGTACACTTCCTCTATGCTATCAATGATTTCCTGTTCTGCCTGTGGATCAGTGGGTTGTTCTCTCAATTCCCTCAGCTCCTCCTGTGGGGAGAAAAAGAGAAATGAGAATGATTATTGGCAGGGAAATCTCACTACTTCTGGGACACCATCATGGGGAAGCTTGCCGTGCACCTAAAAACAGAGTTTGAACATTGATTATTTCTCACGTCTGGCTTATAGCCAAGCCGAGTGCAAAGATTAAGTGGTCTTAGCACCCATCCCTGAGGAACACCCTTCATGAACCTTAACGAGGATCAACACAGGAGCATCAATTTCACTCGAAACAGCTTGAAGAAACAAAGTCGTCCACTTTTCTTTGAAGAGGGGTGCTGAGAGGCTCATTACGCATGATTCACATGACGTGATGCAATGTGGTTAAAACAGCTCCACGACCAAGACTGAGACAAACTTACTAAGCCATACTGAATTACAAGAGCAGATGTGGAGGCAACGTTAAAAACCCTTTAATTACAGCCGTCAGCCAAATTCACAGAAAGCATTCCAAATCAATAAACCACTTATTCATGTTTGACACTACTAAAAGAACTCAGAGTTGGACACTTGGTAATATATGATGGATCTTCCTATAAAGGCTGCAATTTGATGTCATTGAGATAGAAGCTAAGGAATGATTTGGCCTGAAAGCCTTTAATCTCCTCAAAGACACATGATGCGGCGTGGATGCGGTGCAGTCTGATGTAGGCAGTGCTGTGAGAGAGCGTGGGTGAACTCACTGAGGGACGGCACCGGCATCAGCATCCGCAGGGGGTGGGGTGGTATGAGTCATTCTCCACTGGTACACGCACAGCAAGAACAAAAGACAAAATCCTTGGGCTCACTCGTTACCATTAGGCCTTAAAGACACCTTGAAATCAAATCTGGACATTTGAGGCTGTTAGTCAAAGTCTAATAGCATTGAGCTGTGTGCTCATAAACAGTGACAAAATTAACAAAATAAACCTAATTCTTGAATTATACATTTTTTTGTCCCTTAAAGTATTTTTTAAGAACCATATTTTTTAAACTATCATTCAAATTTATATCCAATATTAACCTTTTTTTCATAATATTTTAAGATAACAATATGCCGAAATGTTAATTAGGTAATACTTACTATTATTTTGGACCTTTCCCCTACCAAAATTGCCTTCAATAGTAAATTTTAACAAAACCTCCCACCCTCCTTTTAACCGTGGGTCAAATTTTACCCTACTATTAAAATTTATTAATTACATAATTACTTTAAATATTCAAAGTTTAGTTGAAATTAAAATGGTTACAAAATCAATTTTAAAAAATAACTTAATTATAATTTTATTTTAATATTACAGTATTTTGGGGAGTAGCACAATGAGTAAAAGGAGATTAAGAACTACTCTGGGACACAACTACACCAAAGTTTGTCCCTTTTGTTGTTTTTAATGATTTTTGCACTTGCAAATAACTTGCTAATTTTATAACTACTTTAAGCTACCGTAGAGTATAGAATGATTTTCACATCTATCACAGAAAATCCATTCCACCCTCAATATAGCAAACAATCTGTTTCAGTACTATAGGTGTTTAAGAAAATGCTGCAGTGGTTTCGGTGCCTTGAAGAGTTTTAGTAGAAAATAGCAGCTTTTTTCCCCTTGGGGGATTACATATATATTTATATACTCTTAGTATGTGTGGGCATGTGAATGTGTGTGCGCACCCTGCTTGACAGGAAAATATCCACTCTGTGGGAGCGATAGTTCCCAGGGGGTTACAGAACAGTACGTGTAGGGGCTAAATCTTAGAAAATGTCACAAATTTCTGGGTCAAATTTGATTTATTGATTTACTAAAAGCTGCATAACATCCTGAAAGGCCAAAAGTGAAAGACCATAATTGGTTCTAAAAATACAGTTTTACAACTTTTTAATGGGTATCTCTGTGAAACAAAAAGTTTTTGCAAAAACCAGAAACTATGTGGTCTTTATAACATTTTCTTTACATTTCGGATTGATTGATTTTACCACAGGAATAATAAAAAAGGCCTACTTGCCTACTGAACCCCTCACCTAAATCTCAACATTAGTTTTTTAACATAGGCTGGATAGATTTTGGAGTTAGCTTTAACTTTAAAAATATTATTTGGGATGTAACATTTGTGAAAAAAAATAAAAAATAAATAAAATAAAAATACATACATATCACATTCACTTTTAATTTACATTTTAAATTCATACATCACTCCACATTCCTGCAGTCCAGCAATCCTGGAGCTTTAAAATTTGTGTTCTTTTATTAATTTCTTCCCCCACAAGTCTTCAAGTAATATAAATTTGTGATATGAATTCTGAAACATGAGTTTGCGTTTCCGGTCTCCAGCATTTGCATTCATGGAAGTCAATGAAATACAAAGTATACGTGAAAGCCCCTTTAATCAGCTTTCTTAAATAGCAACAAATTAGGTGAGAATGTAAAGTATATTGCAACAAATTAGGTGTGAATGAAGTCCACGATTTGATCGGATGAGATCGAAAACATCAATCATTTCCCACCCAAACGGTCACTTGGAAAATAAAACAAAAACTCCGCCACTCTAATTAAAATGATCGTCAAGCCTTTGTTCAATTATCTTTCCATCCCATGTAGACTGCCAATGTTTACCAAAATTAACACCTCTCGTCCTTTTATTCCCTGTGCGCAGACGGAGACGAACGTGAGTCTATTTGCACATAAAAGTGTGACTCGACGTGCTATACATCAATCAAAGCTTAGGATGAGTGAACTGAAGGGTTACTGAATGATGCTGATCAAACGCAGGAGAGAGTGTGATTTAGAATCATATTAAAAATAACAATGAGCATTTGTTCACATGGACTGAGATGAGAGAGAAGAGACGGACAGCTGTTGCAGATGTCAGATGTGAGTGAACCTGACTCACACTACTTTGTAATAATACTCTGTACCTGCTCCAGCTTTTATTTGTGAGATCTTTACAAATAACAATCTCCATTAAAAATCATCTAAATCTTCCAGGCTGCAATATGCATGAAATGGGAGGGAGAGAAAAGTTGCTGATTATGAATTTATATGTGGTTGTACCTCCAAAAGCACACCCACACTTAAGAATGAGTCATCTTATGAATAATATTCGACATATTACAATATGCTCTGCATAATATGATGAGGGCAATGACGACATTAGTCTAATGACGTAAATAAACTGTATAAATGTTCGTTAATTTTTACAGCAATTCTTCAAGACCCAGTCAAGACTGCTTGATAACGCCTTAATTATGTGATTATAGTGCCATCTAGAGGACACAGGAGACTGCAGGAAAAAAATGGGTTCTAGCCAGTCAAAACATCCCAAAAGAATATTTTTCCATAGTTAATATCCTGTTATTTGACAAGTTAAAATGACAAAACTATTTCAGGGTAAATCACAAAGCCATACAACGGAAATGACAGGACATTTGTCAAGCACACTAACCAAGAGCTAAATTAGAGTAAAAGCTGGCCTTAAAGGAACACTCCACTTTTTTTGGAAATAGGCTCATTTTACAACTCTCCTAGAGTTAAACAGTTGAGTTTTAGCGTTTTTGAATCCATTCAGCTGATCTCCGGGTCTGGCGGTAGCACTTTTAGCTTAGCTTAGCATAGATCATTGAATCGGATTAGACCATTAGCATTTGGTCATCATAAATGACCAAAGAGTTTTGATATTTTTCCTATTTAAAACTTGACTCTCCTGTAGTTACATCGTGTACTAAGACCGACGGAAAATACCATGGGTGCAGCAGGCGCAATGATATTACGCAGCGCCTGAAAGTAGTCCCCAGCTACATCATAACTAGTTACCTAGCTGGGGACTACTATCAGGCGCTGCGTAATATCACTGCGCCTGCTGCGCCCATGGTACGGCAGCAAAGTTCCTTGATTATTACGCCGGAATGAGAGTATAGTTCCTAGCCATATCGCCTTTTCATTTTCCGTCGGTCTTAGTACATGATGTAACTACAGAAGAGTCAAGTTTTAAATAAGAAAATTATCGACACTCTTTGGTCATTTTTGAGCGAGATGCTAATGGTCTAATCCAATTCAATGATCTATGCTAAGCTAAGCTAAATGTGCTACCGCCAAACCCAGAGATCGGCTGAATGGATTCAAAAATGGTAAAACGCAACTGTTTAACTCTAGGGGAGTTGTAAAATGAGCCTATTTCCAAAAAAAGTGGAGTGTTCCTTTAAAAAAATAAAATCATCACAGGTCAATTGGCTTGTGACACTGCAAAACAACACATGGTTTAAAACATAATGTAAAATGAAGTTTTGATACATTTATGGTAAGAAATTTACTAAATATCTTCATGGAACATGATCTTTACTTAATATCCTAATGATTTTTGGCATAAAATTTTTTTCCATAATTTTGACCCATACAATGTATTTTTGGCTATTGCTACAAATATACCCCAGCGACTTAAGACTGGTTTTGTGGTCCAGGGTCACATATGATGATTTGCTGCTCAAGTAATATTTCTTATTATTATCAATGTTGAAAACAGTTGTGATGCTTAATATTTTTGTGGAAACTGATATTTTTTTTCAACGTTCTTAGAATTTAGAAAATTTACGTTTCACTTCTAATCAATTTAATGCATTATTTTCTGAATAAAATAATTAATTTCTTTTTGAATTGTGCTATATGCATATTTCATCTTAAAAGCATGCGGTTCGAAGTCGGAAGTATTAAGAAGGAATATTCAACGTCCAACTTTAAATGGATCAGCTTGTCTTGCGTAAATATCTATATTGCCCTGACACAGCTTTTATTATTACTCATGGAAGTTCATAAAAGAATGCTTATGATTAGAGACAGCTTAACCAAACATTATAACCAAACACATGCACGGCCTTCTGCACTTATCTTTCATATAAGTCCTTACTTCTATTATGATAAGTGCGCTAAGTATTGTCACATATCTCCAAGAAGAAAATGCTTTCTCAATGCTGATGTCATGTTTCTGAGGAACACATCTGCAATTTCGTTTTATGACGGGTGTTCAGCCTAATAAAGATTTTCGTAAAAACGTCTCTGTACTTCCAGGTCCTTGCCAGCGCTGCGAGAGCCAGGGTTGAGTCTTCAGTGGTGTTTGCGATGCGGTGGTTTTATGGTTGCGAGGGGTGCGCGTGTAGAGGAGGCAGGAGCTTTGGTTGCATTAAAGTCTACGGCACGGCCACAGTGCAAACAAATCAATCTGGAGCCCCTGGTTCATGAAGCCTCTCTCTGCTTTTTATGTCCGCAAACAAAAAGGTCTTCTAATTGTTTATCTGCATAACAGCACCATAGTGAAGGGGCCGTGTTCCCAAGCCTGTGTTTACTCGCATCAGTAAATGTGTTCCTGTGTGGTGATACTGTGTCTGCGGAACAGTTTGTGCTATGGCAGCAACGTGATGGATGCCGTGGCCTACGTAGGTGTTGCTTTTGGAATTTTGCCGTCATTCCTTCCTCTGCCTTCAGTTTATTATGATTTTATGACGTGTTGTAATGGAATCATAAAGCTTTTAGCCATTAGCTGTTTTAGCACACCTTTTAGATGTGTTTCCGTCCCATAGGAACACGGACTTTATTCCTCAAACGTATATTGCTGAAGGGCATCTAATCGTCATGTAATTTCCAACTCAGAAATTATATTATGCTGCCTGTTTTGTGACACTTGCAAAGTAAAGGTTTCAGTTTTATCTGAGATGAGGCAAAATTTTATTGTGTTGATTGTTGTACGTATTGCGGCAGTTTATAAATGACATGTCTAGTGATTGGTGCTAAAATCTTTGAATGTGAATGTAGTAATTTTTATTACGATGGATGTTGTACATATCATGGAAGTTTGGAAATAGAATGTTCAATTTTATCAGAAACAGATGAAGGTGATTGTTGTACGTTTTGCGGCAGTTTGGAATTGAAATTTTTAGTGATTGGCGCTAAAAGCTTGTTCGGTTTTATCCGAAACGGCGAAACGTGAATTTGGCAAAATTTTATGATGTTGGTTGTTGTACGTATTGCAGCAGTATGGAAATGAAGTATCCAGTGATTGGCGCTAAAAGCTCAAACAATTTTATTCAGAACAGATGAACGTGAATGTGGCAAAATTTTATTACATTGGTTGTTGGACATATTGCTGTGGTTCAGAAGTGAAATGTCTGGTGAGTTACACTAAAAGGTTAATGCTCTCTTATGTTTGACAATAGCATATCTCCTGCACTAAACCTAACCAACTCTTTGAACTCTTCTTGTATTGAGTGTCAAGACAAGTAGGACTTGTACCTGAACGCTCGGCATCACAATGTAGTGCTGTACCAGGTGAGCTACCAAGCAAGTTTACTACATCAGAGAAACCATGCATATGGAGCTGGTCATGTGATGCAGATGTCAAATGTTTTAGTTTGTAAATCATGCACTATGCTAAAAGCGTTTTGGGATCATAATATGTGACCCTGGACCACAAAACCAGTCATAAGTAGCATGGTATATTTGTAGCAATAGCCAAAAATACATTATATGGGTCAAAATTATCAATTTTTCTTTTATGCCAAAAATCATTAGGATATTAAGTAACGATCATGTTCCATGAAGATATTTTGTAAATTTCTTACCGTAAATATATCCAAACTTCATTTTTGATTAGTAATATGCATTGCTAAGAACTTCATTTGGACAACTTTAAAGGCAATTTTCTCAGTATTTTGATTTTTTTGCACCCTCAGATTCCAGATTTCAAATAGTTGTATCTCAGCCAAATATTGTCCTATCCTAACAAACCATACATCAATGGAAAGCTTATTTATTCAGCTTTCAGATTATGTATAAATCTCAATTTCGAAAAATTGACACTTAAGACTGGTTTTGTGGTCCAGGGTCACATATATAGTATTGTGCAGGGAACAGCACAGAAAGAAGTCTTTAAATGATAATCTGCCCTGTGATCATAATTTGTGAGAAAAGAAAAGTTATTGCTGTTTTACTACCTTTAGTATTTATTTGAGCTGGAAACTGCAGCGAATCGTGTATATATAGGTACTTTTTTGGAGTTTTGTTAACGTGTTTTTTTTTTCAGTGACACTATGTTGATAATTTTGTTATAAAGAACAAATTGGGGCAGAATCAGATGTAGAAAACTGCTTCCTATCCCTTTCAAAGAAATCAATTAATCAGCAAGCTTAAGCGACAACCAAATGTCTTGAGATACAAAAAAAACCCTCATTGTCTTTCCACATTTCACAGCTCATAGAATAAAAAGCCTCATGCCGTTTCCAGACTGTTAAATCGCACCGTTTCACTACGTGGCGTAATTGGCACAAATTGCTCTCCAGGTGAAAGCGGAGCCTGTTGTTTAAGACGGATGCTGCCTCCACGCGCCCCTCTGGTCCCCCTCTCGCTCGCATCACTGTGATCTTAATTAGCTCACCTGTCGGCCATTATCCTCTACGGACAGCACCTTAAGCGATCACGCTCTGTTGGGCTGCTGCGGTCTCTGTCTCAGACACAATGGGGGCGTGTCCTCTTTTGATTGCCGCCACCCCCACCTCCCCAGGACTTAATCAAAGGAGAGAAACACGTGTTTCACCCCATTAAGGAGCAAATCAGTGAGGTGGCTTCAGAGCGTGAAATTGCACACTACTGTTCAAAAGTTTGGGGTCAATGATATATTTTCTTAAAGAAATTCATATTTTTGTTTAAGGATGCATTAAATTAATAACTTTTTGTGCTGCCATTTTGCAGGACTCCATTTTGCAGGAGATTTTAAATCTCAGTGGGACTATCCTGGTAAAATAAAGAAAATAAATTAAAAAAGTGACAGTAAAGACATTTATAATGATACAAAATATTTCTATTTCAAATAAATTCATCATGTGACACTGAAGACTGGAGTAATGGCTGCTGACAATTCAGCTTTGTCGTCATAGGAATTAATTACATTTTAAAATATATTTAAAAAGAAAACAGTTCTTTTTAATTTTACAATATCAAGGTTTTTACTATATTTTTGACCAAATAAATGCAGCCTTGGTGTGCACAAGAGACTTCTTTCAAAACCATAAAAGCCATTTAAAAATCAATTCAAAAGTCTACCGAACCCAAACATTTGAACATTATGTGAATATGCGCAGATGGAAGATTCATAATCAGTTCTATCGACACCATTTGTTCATAATGATTACCACAGAAAATTGTTTTGAAATTTTGAGACTTGAACATTATGTGTGTTGATATGTGACTGTGTCATGATAAAACCTGTGTCATAAAAGTTATAATCCGATTATTTGAGCTAGAATCAGAAAAATTCAGCTAGTCCTTTTGAACACAGCTAAACGTCTGTGTCAGGCCTGGAGGTTGCTGTTTGTCAGGATTTCAATTCAGTTCTCAATCTTTGAGTAATTGATGGCTGTCGTAGCTGCATGCAGAGTGGCACAGTGTGGTCATTACAACATGTTGTGAACCAGAATGAGAGGGAAAGACTGAAATGAATGACTGAAGTGACAGAATGAAAGACTTTACCAAACCCCTGAGGTGTGATATATATCTTTAAATGAGCAAAGACATAAATCACAGTCTAGTAGTTTAATCTCAACAGGCTGCTTGATCGTTGTTGTTATATTTCAAACAAAAATGAACTTGCTCTGAATAGTAATTGGAGTCTTCTGAATGTTATTGGATTTCAAGTCTCTTATGCTCAACATGGTTGCATTTATTTGGTAAAAAATGCAGTAAAAGCAGGAATATTATTAAATATTATTGCAATTTTAAGTAATGGTTTTATATCTGAATATATTTTAAAATCTAATTTATTCCTGTGATGCAAAGTTGAATTTTCAGCTTTCAGTGTCACATGATCCTTCAGAAATCATTCAATATGCTGATTTACTGCTCAAGAAACACATCTTATAATTATCAGTGTTGAAAACAGTTGTGCTGCTTAATGTTTTTGTGCAAACTGTGATACACTTGTTTCAAGATTCTTTGATTCATAAGTTCAAAAGAACAGAATTTATTTGAAATAGTAAAGACTTTCAAGATGTTACAAAAGATGTCACTTTCCACCAAATTAATGCATCTTACGGAATGAGAGAAAAATCTTACTGACCCCAAACTTTTGAATGGTAGTGTTTCTATTGTTGAATAATGTTAAACTTAACATACATATTTTTATGCTTGAAATGTGTGCTTGTGCCAACCTTCCGTAAAATTAATACCGTGCTGTATTTTCTTATCAAATGCAGATTTAGGGTCTAAATTCGTTTTGAGGACACTACTCTCAAATTTTAGGGAGAAAGAAGGCAGAAACATATTTGAGTAAAGGCAAAATGTGCAACGCAGAGCAGGTCAAGTGCTTTGACCTCCCTTGTTATGAGTTGCACATCTTACCCCTGATTTAACATAGAAGCGCTGTGTCACTGGGATCAGAAGCACTGTCCTGTTAACACAGCGCTCTGTTTCAGCACACTCAGACCCACCGCAGGCCTCAGGGGGAGCGCCCCGGAGCTGACAGAGGTGCCAAAGTGTTTAATTAATTTCATTTCATTTCATTTGATTTAATTAGTGATGTATTTCCTTGCGTCTACATGCACGGCCAGGTTGCCAGGGTTACTGCCGATGTCAACAGGCTTTTGTGATAGCAAAGCAAATCCCACTTTATGACGGCAGCATATGCTACAACAATTAGTGGTTTTAATTGAAGTGTACACAGATATCATCAGCTTTTCACCTGTTATGAAGCCATGATCATTATAGTCCACATTCAAGCATTTTCCTGAAACTGAACCTTTGCATAAAAAAATAAATAATAATAAAAATGGTTTGAAGTCAACTTTGAAACTTCTCTTACAATTTTGAGTCTTGACACATCGGTGTGATTAATTGCACAATTCCACATTTGTTACTTTAGGTTATAGCATTTTTTAAAAGAAAGAAATGTTAAATGTGATTATGCTTTACACTTACATTACTCTTGAGATTGGGGTCTGTACATTTTTATTTTTTATTTTAGAAAGACTCTTATGCTCTCAAAGGCTGCATTTATTTGATCATAATTACAATTATATTCTAAAATATGATAATTATTGATTATTATTGAAAATAAATAGAATAGTAAAAGTATCTAATATACACTTTGGTTTAGGGTTAGTAAGATTGTTTAGAATTTTTATGCTTACCAAAGCTGCATTTATTTGATCAACAATATAGTAACAGTATATTGTGAAATATTACAACTTTAAATAACTCTTTTCTGTTTCAGTATAATTTAAAATATAATTTATTCCTGTGATGTAATGCTGAATTTTCACCAAGCATTATTCCAGTCTTCAGTGTCACATGATCCTTCAGAAATCATTCTTATACGATAATTTGCTGCTCAAGAAACATTTCTTATTATTACTAATGATGAAAATGATCGTGCTGCTTAATATTTTCGTGGGAACCGGAATACATTTCTCTCAGGATTCTTTATTGAACTGAAAGTTCAAAAGAACAAAATTTATTGAAAAAAGAAATCTTTTGTAACATTAATTCTTTAAAAAATAATCGCCAAACTATTGAATGGTAATGCACAATGTTTTACATTGGCATGAATGGCATGAATGGAATTTAGTTGATCAAATAATTATTTTAAAATCATCATCAAAGTCGTCTCCATGATGCCAGGTTTTTGGGTGGTTTCTATGGGTGGTTGTTTTAGGTGGTTATTTTAACTAGCTTCATGTTTTTACATCTACAATCTCAAATTGCAATCTTTTCAGCCTGTCAGCCTATTTGTTTATCCATCTTTCAAAATAAGTATATTTTATTCTTCTGTCATGTTTTTCAGTCCGTTACCATCACCCTATCATGCTCTCCTGAAGTCTATCCAGACGGTCATCCGGAAAGAAGGGTTTGACGGATCCACACCACAGGTTGGTTGTCATTTGTTTAGCCATTTATTTCTCTGTTTCAAATAACAGATCACTTTTTTTCAGCAGCGGTAACTTTAAAGAAATAGTACCCAGAAAATGAAAATCCTGCTATCATGTACTCACTCTCATGTCTTTCAGAATCCATGAAATATTCTTTCTTTTATAGAACAAAAAAAGGAGTCAATCGTACCAGAATGCCTCATTTCAGTATAATTAAAGTGAAAGGTGACCACAACTTTCAAGCAAGGTTTTCAATGAACAGTGACTTAAATTTCAGTCATATGGCTTCAGAAGGCATGGGATATAGTGTATGAGTCAAAATGACTTATTTTATTATACTTATCCAGATGAGGGTTAATAAATGACACATTTTTGGTTGAACTATACCTTTAAATTGACCAAAAAGGCTATAATGAAATGCACAGTTAACAGACACTCTGTCATTCACACCTCTGGAACAATGAAAGCGTTTTGCCGCAGGCAGTGTTTTTACAAGACCTTTAATTTGTTGTTTCATTGATTGGTCTCGGTTGGCTAATTGTTGCCTGATTTCGTCTGTGCTTTCACTTCCTTTGTAGTGTGGCTTTCATAGCTTGTGATAATTAGGAAATGGAAAAGAGCTTCAAATATAAAGGCTTTATTTTTTTCTTTTCCTTTCCAACTTTATTCCTCTTTTTCTCGTCTCATCCTCAGTTGTCAGTTTCTCCGTGTTGTGCTTGAATCGCTCTCAGGGGGGAGATGGGTTCCCTTGGGTTCCTCTTCCTTAAAGCTGAGTCCTATTAGTTTTGTGGTAAACAGGCCAAGACAGACACTGGGCAATATGCCCTCTGTCTGTTCATATTCATTAGCTCCTACTGAGAAGCAGGGGAGCTCGGCCCCTCTGGGGGCCCCTCTCAGAAACGGCCCCATGATAGCCCCTGTCTTGACTTCCACATCAGCACTGCATCTGCTGTGCCGCTCTTGGGACCGGGCCGCTTGAGGATACACTCGCTATTTTTAATCAGTTTCCAACTTTATGTGGCCCTAATGTGGCTTCTGTCATGTGGTGAACTCCAGACATGGTCTCCTGACCAAATTTTGTGTCGGCTTAAAGTAAGCAGGCCTATAAGTTTATTAAATGAAGTTAGCGAAGTTATACTAGTAACCTCTCAAATCACAGTCTTTAATTATTTTATTTTATATTTTAGAGATTTATTTTGTATTTACACATATTTTAGTTACACCGTAGTCTTATGTCAACCCAACAAGCAATTAATAAAAATAAAAAAAAAATAGAAATTGCTTGTTGTTCTAAATTCTGCTTACATAGGAAATGGTATTAAAACCTAAATAATGAATAAAATAATCCTAAATAAAATTTTAAAAATGCAATTCTAGTTCAGTTAAAGACAGGAAACCCATGTCGTGTACAGTTTTGTTACATTACATGAAGACATTTGAAAAAGATTTCCAGCGCTTCCTGTCAGCTCTGTTATGTCCTATCATAATAAAGGCAAAAATGCCAAAAATAAATCTTTAAAAAAAAGAAGGAAAAAAAAAGATTTCCAAAAAAGTTTTTTCTTTCAGTTTCAGTCTGCAAAAAAAATTGCATTATATCTCTTGCTCAACAATGGATCCTTTGTAGTGAATGGGTGCCGTCAGAATGAGAGTCCAAACAGCTGATAAAAACATCACAATAATCCACATTAAATTTCTTCAAATCTTTTCTGATGACAAAACAAACACACCAAGGACAAAAACTAATGAATTCTAAAGAATGAATGATTTCTAAAATTTTATGGTTATCATTCACAGTGTGAATGGGCCTTATATAAATGTTAAAAATTGTATAAAATATTTTACTGCTCTGTGTCTTACCTTATGATACGCCAAATGAATTTGCTTGTGCAATCAGGAGTAATGCCGATGAAGGTTTTGATTGTCATCTACATTCAGCTTTTCAATAAAATCTCCATATACATCCATGCATGTCAGATAACGCTCCTTTTTCGCCATGAGGCCGGTAAGTTTATAGTAACTTGCTGAAGTTTTCTTATTTGAATATTCTAATTTTATCATAGTCCCGTCACTGACACGAAATCATGCTTTTGAAATATATTTCACAATGTCACAAACCACATTTGATGGCCTATAAAATTGAATTACCCTTTAGAATAATTTTGAATAACATTGGAAAATAAAAATGTAATGTGATTCCAGTGTTGTTAAACTGTTTTAAACTATAGTTTAAAGTTCCCAAATCAAATCTTATTCTGATCAGTAGCTTAGGTCTAGTTTGTGTTAGCTCTTTCTTGTTGATCGTTGCTCTTTAGTGTTTTTCTTTTAATCCGTGGCACTGATGGACACCTCGGGCTCCTCACCCTGGAAGTCCTCAATCCCCTGTCAGTCAACCGACAGATTAAGCGCTTACATCATCAAACAGTGCCGTTCTGTTGGCAGAGGTCGTGGAATGTGATGAGGTTGAGAGAACATGGGCACAAAGGCAAGAATGCTCAGAATGAGAGCAAACAGGGCAACAGTGAGACTGACTAAAACGTTTGTCAGATTGGTGACTCAATTCTAGCTGTGACTGCAATGACCTATAAAGTTTGAATAAAACGCATTTTGTTGGTCATGGTAGGTTTGGTAAAATCAGTAATGAACCTATTTTTATTTTATTAATTTTTTTATTGTTTTTTAAACATTCATTATTTTTAGGGGGTTTTTTATTCCTCCTTTTTATTTTATGTTCATGTTACCATCAGAAATTGTTAAAAGCATATCATTTTTCTCATGCACACATAACGGGGAAGAGAGTGTGAGCAGTAAAAAGCCGGAGTGTGGCCGAAGGGAAGGAGGAAGTCGGTGAGTCAGGAACACCCCCTTTGTGGAAATGTCAAGCTCAACCCTCAAGAAGCTTTGGAAACAGAGTCAAACAATGAGGTTTATTTAACTTAAGATGCTTGTGATTGCTGGACGGTGTAGAGGGTGTTAACTTTACTGTTTATTGTCAGTGGACGAAGGCTGATGTGAGGAGAACAACCAGGACGGTAGACAATTCAACACCACAGCTGTTTTCAGCTGGTTTATTTAAGATATCTAGCTTCCTTTTCTCTATTTCAAAGATATAAGCAGGTCAATCGGTTATTCACACTGCAAAGATTTAACTAAATGAAGGCATGTTTAGAATAATATCAAAGAAAAAGGGAAATTCTTGCATTGGTGGAACTTTTCTGGCCCCTGTTTTAAAAGATTATAAAAGCTTTAAACATTTTGTATTGTATTGTATTGTATTGTATTTTTAATAGCATTTACTCATTTTTAAGAGTATAAAAGGTTACGCTTACCAGAATTACTTTTTATATTTTCTTTTATTTGTAAAACTCAAAATAAACTCAAAATTTGTTAAAAAATAAAAATCATAGAAGTATTATCCAATAAAAAAACCTGAAATCAGAAATATTATATTAATATAAATGTAAAAAATGTAATAGAAATGTAATAATTTTACATTATGATCTTAAAGTAGCTTTATTTGGTGTCATTATCAGAATTATTGATTACATTATTTATATATATATATACACACACACACACACACATACACATATACACACACACATATATATATATATATATATACACATATTGGTATGGTAAGTTCATTTGACTGCTACAGTAGCTCATTTGTTGTTTTTGCAAGTCTACAGCTTGTCCAAAATGTGTATTTTTATTGAGAGGCTTACTAAAGACTAGATAACTCTAAACTGAAAGTGCTGAAAAGAGCTTCTACCTTTCACATCTTCATAAATATGCAAATATGAAGTTGTCCTGCTTTTCTGGGACATCTGAAACTTGTATTGCTGTCGCACCAGTTGCCAGTTTTCTAGTTGTTCTGGTCTGAGGTGTCCTCTCAATCTTTATTAAGCAGGTTCAGAATCAGCTCTTTGATGGTTTGTGAATAAGGTTCAATTCTCTGTCGGACTTTGTACACTGTAGAGGGCACATCTCTCACCCATGGCCCCTTAGCTTGGCTGATGTTGGCGGATAACATGCCAAGAATTTCCTGGCACTTGTTGGAAGCAGACATTTTGGCTCTTAGGTTGACAGCCACATTGTGGTCATGTCAGGCAACTGTCCTGATTGGAAGATGTCGTCCAATCACTTTTGACCACCGTGTTCCGTTTGACCGTGCTGTTGAGTGGTCTTGGCTGAGCCGTTTGTTTCATTGATTCAAGTTGTTTGAGAGGTACATGACCCTCACTCCAACAGACAAAAGGCTTTTCACTACAGACAGGATTCCACTACTGACTTAGTTACACAAGTCATTGCACACTTATGTATGACATACTATTTGGACACTGTTTTGTTTGCTTTTCACCATTCTCTCTCTCATTATGGAGAGAGTATAAATGTGAAATTGTACGATGGCTAATCACGTCCTGTTGAGAGTCTCTAACTGATTGATTGAGTAAATTGCTTGAGTAAGTGTTGTTTGTGATCTTAAATGTACTTTCATTAATAAGCACAAGACAACTGAGTAGTTAAAGAAATAGTTCACCTTAAAATTAAAATTAGCTGAAAATTGACTTGCCCTCAGGCCATCCAAGATATATATGAGTTTGTTTCTTCATCTGAACAAATTTGGAGAAATTAAGCTTTACATCACCAATGAATCCTCTGCAGTGAATGGGTGCCGTCAGAATGAGATTTCAAACAGCTAATAAATACTAAACAATAATCCACAAGTAATCCACAGGACTCAATTAAGTAATATATGAAGTGAAAAGCTGTGTGTTTTTAAGAAACACATCTATAAACCGTTGCTTCAGGATAATATACCAGTCGTCTATCCATAATGTTGCTTTCTTCAGTGGAAAAAGTCATCTTGGTTGAATCAGGAGAGAAATATGCACCGATCAAGCACGGTTTACAAGCGAAAACACTTATAAACAAATACATCAGTGAATTTTGATGTGAGAGGACAACAGGAGGTGGACTTTTTCATTGTGATTGGTTGTCTGTCTTTCATTTATACACAATGAATTTGTTCCATCATTACTCAATCCATAGCTGTCTTTGCAGTGCAAAGTATCACAAAATTTGTTATGTGCTGATTTTAATGCACAGCAAATGGAAAGACAAACAATGCAGAATATAATGTCAACAATAAAGATTAATTTGATTCTGATACAGCATTTTACCTAAAACTAACACTGTTTTTGCTACACTGCAAACTCTGCTATTTTGTGTAAATTTACATCTAGGTCATACAATTTCACTTGTTTACAAAATTCTTATTTTGCTGCAGAATTGCTACTTATAGAGTTCTAAAAACTGTAGTGAAAAATGTAAGCATCATTGACATGTTACTGTAAATAAGTGTCATGCAACACCACAGGCTTTTCCTTGTTTCTCTTTTAAATTAAGGTGCACTTATTAAAATATTGTTAAGATATTCATTCATGCATTTTTGAACACAAAGTTTACTCTACATTGCTTTAATGAAATATTCATTACACAAGCCAGATGTGGATTTGTTCACATGAATTGTACATATACAGATTGTCTCGAAAAGAATGCAGTGTTTGAAATTTGAATTTTTTTGTGTTTGTCTCTTTTTTTTTTGTACTTCTGTAGTCTAAGGTTCGGAACGTCCTGCGGCTGGGTCTTCATTCTCTGGGATCGGTGCTCTGGGGGGATGATGTGTGCTGTAAGGATAACCCCGCCCACTGCCACGCCCTCACCACATTTCTCTACGCCCTCCGAGGCCTGTTACGCACTTCACTCTCAGTCGCTATGGTGACCGTACCCTCCCACCTCATACAGGTATGATTAATCACGTAGTTTCTCAGTGTGTTCATTTAAATCCTTTTTATAAGATGTTTGGAGTCACCATTAAATGCTGGTATTATTTTTTTTAACATTATATTATTACATTTTGCAAATACACTACCATTTTTTTTATCTAACCATTTTTTTTCAAGAAAATGCTTTTAATCAGCAAGGATGCATCTATCTATCTATCTATCTATCTATCTATCTATCTATCTATCTATCTATCGTTCTATCTATCGTTCTATCTATCATTTTATCGTTCTATCTATCGTCCTATCGTTCTATCTATCGTTCTATCTATCTATCTATCTTTCTATCTATCTTTCTATCTATCATTCTATCTATCGTTCTATCGTTCTATCATTCTATCGTTCTATCTATCGTCCTATCGTTCTATCTATCTATCTATCTATCTATCTATCTATCGTCCTATCGTTCTGTCTCTCTATCTATCTTTCTATCTATTGTTCTATCTATCTATCTATCTATCTATCGTTCTATCTATCATTCTATCGTTCTATCTATCTATCTATCTTTCTATCGTTCTATCTATCGTTCTATCGTTCTATCTATCTATCTATCTATCTATCTATCTATCTATCGTTCTATCATTCTATCGTTCTATCTATCGTTCTATCTATCTATCTATCTATCGTTCTATCTATCTATCTATCTATCTATCTATCTATCTATCTATCTATCGTTCTATCGTTCTGTCTCTCTATCTATCTTTCTATCTATCGTTCTATCTATCTATCTATCTTTCTATCGTCCTATCGTTCTATCTATCTATCGTTCTATCATTCTATCGTTCTATCGTTCTATCTATCGTTCTATCTATCGTTCTGTCTATCTAGCTATCTATATCTATCTATCGTTCTATCTATCTATCTTTCTATCGTTCTATCTATCGTTCTATCTATCATTTTATCGTTCTATCTGTCTATCTATCTATCTATCTATCATCCTATCTATCTATCTATCTATCTATCTATCTATCTATCATTCTATCGTTCTATCTATCTATCTATCTATCTATCTATCTATCTATCTATCTATCTATCGTTCTATCGTTCTATCTATCTATCTATCTATCTATCTATCTATCTATCGTTCTATCTATCGTTCTATCTATCTATCGTCCTATCTATCTATCTATCGTCCTATCTATCTATCTATCTTTCTATCTATCGTCCTATCTATCTATCTATCGTTCTATCGTTCTATCTATCGTTCTATCATTCTATCTATCATTCTATCGTTCTATCTATCTATCTATCTATCTATCTTTCTATCGTTCTATCTATCGTCCTATCGTTCTATCTGTCTATCTATCTATCTGTCTATCTAGCTATCTATCTAGCTATCTATCTATCTATCGTCCTATCGTTCTATCTCTCTATCTATCTTTCTATCTATCGTTCTATCTATCTATCATTCTATCTATCTATCTATCTATCTATCTTTCTATCGTTCTATCTATCGTCCTATCGTTCTATCTGTCTATCTATCTATCTATCTATCTATCTATCTATCTGTCTGTCTATCTATCTATCTATCTATCTATCTATCTATCTAGCTATCTATCGTCCTATCGTTCTATCTCTCTATCTATCTTTCTATCTATCGTTCTATCTGTCTATCGTTCTATCTATCATTCTATCTATCTTTCTATCGTTCTATCTATCGTTCTATCTATCATTTTATCGTCCTATCGATCTATCGATCTATCGTTCTATCTATCTATCTATCTATCTATCGTTCTATCTATCATTCTATCGTTCTATCTGTCTATCATTCTATCTATCATTCTATCGTTCTATCTATCTATCTGTCTTTCTATCGTTCTATCGTTCTATCTATCTATCTATCTATCTATCTATCTATCTATCTATCTATCTATCAATCGTTCTATCGTTCTATCTATCTTTCTATCTATCTGTCTGTCTATCGTTCTATCTATCGTTCTATCTATCTGTCATTCTGTCTATCTATCATTCTATCGTTCTGTCTGTCTGTCTTATCTATCTAGCTATCTAGCTATCATTCTAGCTATCGTTCTAGCAATCTATCTATCTAGCTATCGGTCTGTCTATCGTTCTACCTATCGGTCTATCATTCTATTGTTGTATTTGTTGTTTGTCATTCAAAATCTAACCAACAGTGATGACGTCATTGTAATATTTGTGTTCTGAACTCTAATTGGTTGTCTGTCTTGCATGTATTTGCACACATGTTTTTTTTCAGCCATTGTATTGCAGTGCATTTTTTTTCCTCCAGTTTTTATCTGTGGTGTTTGCTAGGGCTATTTCTCATACTGAGGTTTAGGGATGTTAAAATCTTAACACTAATTATTAAACTAGGGATGCCATGGATGCAAATGATACTTTAATCTTTAATCTTTCTCAATTTCTCAATCAATAAGATTCTACATTTTTATGATCAAACCTGCAAAATTCCATAGACTTATATTGAAGGAAGAACACACAATATTGAGGCACAAGGACATTATAGAGTCTTAGGGTTGTTCTAGCAACACCCTCGTAACCACTCACAACACTGTTTTGGCGACAGGTCTTGTGCAGACACGCTTTAAAAAAGGTGTCTGTTGTAGTTTTGTTTTTTTGCTGTCATTCCAAATTTTTGAATTTTTATGGCATCATCATGAATGCTAGACTTTTCCACCATCGACTTCCAGAACTAATCCCACAGAACAGCCTTTTTAGATTTTTTTGAACTTGACTGCCAGTCACATGGACCAGCATTGAGGTCACCATAAGTTTGTCGACCCTGGCACACCATAACCGCCCCATGAGCCGGAGTCAAAGAGTCGACCCCCCTCCGTTGTGTGAATGAGGTTCCGCTTGGCTGTGGTTCAGGGGGCCTGTGTGTGTATCTGTTTGAGTACATGTATGTTTGGCCTTCAGAGGAGCGTCTTCATTGGCGCGTGAACCCACATTCTTTGTCTGAGGCCCTCAACTTTGCATTCAGCCAGCCAATGGTCAGTCTTGAGTCTTTCTGGGCGCTTCTCTCTTTCAGCGTCTCTCGGTTCCTGAGAGGCCCTTTTCTTTGTGCCTCCATTAGCCAACGAGAGTCAGGCCGCAGCCGCTGTGCTCTAAGAACGCTTCAAAAGACAAGATCTCGCTGTTCTTTGTCCGTTAGGAGACAAAGTGCTAAAACCCCTCTCAGGGAGGCTGGGGGGCACACAGCAGGTTCTGCGGTGGAGGTGACGGAGTAAACGTTGGTTTGAAAGTAGTTTTGTGGCTTGAATGTGATGTAAACTAGTAGATCTATCAGTAAATAACAGTATGTTATGAGGAGGTGAGGTCTTAACGTAGTCACAAACAGATTTTGTTGTCTAATATATATATATATATATATATATATATATATATATATATACACTACCATTTGGGTTCAGTAGGACTTTTTTTCTTTATCTTTTTTGAAAGAAAATAATACTTTTATTCAGCAAGGATTCGTTAAATTGATCAAAAGTGACTGTAAATACATTTATAATGTTACTAAATATTTATATTTCAAACAAATCAGCATATTAGAATGAAAGATCATGTGACACTAAAGACCAGAGTAATGGATGCTGAAAATTCAGCTTTGCAATAAAATGAATAAATTTGAAATATATTGCACATGAAAACAGTTATTTTTACTGTATTTTTGATCAAATAAATGCAATCTTGGTGAGCATAAGAAATTAAAAATATTTTTTTAATATAATATATTAGTGCTGTCAAATGATTAATCGCATCCAAAATAAAAGTTTTTGTTTACATAATATATGTATTTGTACTGTGTATATTTATTATGTGTGTATATATAAATACACACACATACAGTATATATTTTGAAAATATTTACATGTATATACATTTATATATTTATATTCTTATATTTTATATTATATATAAATATATTTAATATATAAACATAACATATTTTTCTTAAATATATACATGCATGTGTTTTTATTTATATATACATAATAAATATACACAGTATACCCATATATTATATAAACAAGAACTTTTATTTTGGATGCGATTAATGCAGTTAATTCATTTATGCATTACCTTTTAAAAATACAATGTAGCCTTTGGATATTCAGTCATTTAGTCTTGAAGTCATTTATTATGAAAGATTCTTATTTTGTAGTTTCAAAATGTTGTCATGCAATATTTTGTAATGAAAATAACACTTCAGTGTAAACCTCAAAACTGTACATCTGCTTCTAGAGGTTTAGAGCTTGAAGAGATGTTTTTAATGTACAGTAATATTACTAGTATACTGTCTGATGGATCAAGATTTTTGCTTACACTACTGAACTTGGGGTCAACTTTTACAGCTGTTGTGTTAATCTTCCATTAATTGCATTAGCACCTCATCTGAAGTCCATCTGATGTGACTTGTAATGAAAAGTCCTGTCATGTATTTTTAATGTCGACAGGAAAGGGCCAGGCATTGAAAGCCTCCTCTGACGAGATTAAAGGCACAGTCCATCTGAAACTTTAATCAATCTCTGCTCAAATAGCCATAGTCCACTACCACACACACCTACAGGTACAGCCGCTGTCGGGTCAGGACCCTGGAGACGCGGTCTATCAGTCTGAAGAATGACAGCTTCAGAGACTTGAAGGAAGTTTAGTGAAGAGCTGAACAGTTATCATGGCTAAAGTTAGCATTCCGACGTGACTTGTAGAGCAATTCAATTAGTAGGACTGCATACAATTTGTGTCCAAACTGACAGAAAGCAAAGACTCATTGTTCACAAAATTTTACACATTCGCTGTGTGTTCTTTACTAAATATTTTATTTCCTACTTTAATCATACTTTCAGCCACCAACAAGACGTTTTCATGTAGTATGAACATATTTTAACACCTTTGCCATAATTCCACAGATTTACTCATAAAATTGTTTCAGATAGATAAATAGATGTGTATACTATATATTAGGTCTCATTCATGAAACAAGTTTGTCCCATTGTTCTTAAAAAACATTTTATATTAAACTGAGTAACAATTTATATATGTGTATGTGTGTGTGTGTGTGTGTGTATATATATATATATATATATATATATATATATTCAGAAAATTGATCTACTTGTGTATCATTAAATTAAGCCCTTGTTTAAAAGATTATTTTAAAATGCTCTTTAATTAAATTTGGGAAAATATACATTAATTCATTCATTTTTTTATTTATCAAAGTGGAACGAAATGTGATAATGGACTGCATGATACAGAAGCAATTTCTAGATACATTTCTTTATATGTTTTGCTTTGCACCTATAATATTTACATTTAAATGAGCTTGACATGATTTGCCATTGGGAAATTTATATTATTTTTACATTTTTCTTTACTTATGCAATTTTTTAAATATATTTCAAGAATGTAGCTAAATCAAAGATTTATTCTCATTTTTAATTCACAGACATCTTGTTCCTTTTATCTTTTTAAATTAATTAATGTATTTATTTATTTATTTATTTTACAATGGCCAAAAACATGACTGAAGTAATGTAACCAATTCAGCTACACATAGTGTTTCCGAGTGTAATTATGAATTATAAATAACACAAGCAGTAGATTTAAAACTGTCTCCTCCACTAATTTCGTTAACCTGTCTGTTTCATTAAACACCATCCTGGACTTGAACCTTCAGTATGTTGGCTCAACTGTTGTAGTAGCATTTTTTTGTTGTTTTGTATACTTGCATTGGTGTGATGGCGTTGAGTCAACGGCGACTGTCACTAACACAGTTGCTGGGGTTAAATTTTTTATGCTAGATTTGAGAAAAGGGTCAGGGCTGCGTACACGAACAACGCATGCTCTCAAAATCCGCTGTAGATGAGAGGAAGGGAGGAAAGAGAAAGGAGGAAAGAAAAAAGAAAGGACACGGATGCATGAAAACTGCATTAGGCCTCGTCAGCTGCTACAGAAAGGGAGCGTATGAAATATTCACGAGTGGCGTAGAGATTAATTTTTCACAATGGCCTTATCTTTCTGTCTTTCTTTGGAGTGCTCCCTCCTTTTTGAAGAGACTCTGTATTTGTTTTTGCCAGAAGGAGGCGCTCTCAACAGATTTTGATGTGTGTTTGTGCATTTTTGCTCTTTATTTTCTCATCTGAATTGGCCTGAGTGTCTTTGCAGTTGTTGATTTGTGTTTTATTCAGTTTTACCCATGAGCATGAGCTTTATATCAGTAAGGTCAAGGTCACAGGTTTTCATGACTTGTTTTCCAAGCCCATTATGTGTTTGACCCATTCTGTCAAACTGTTATCTCTGTTTACCATGATTTTACCACATTTGAAGCAGTTTTGCAGAATTACACCAGCTGTTTCCTGTTAAAATCATAACCGTCAGACCAAAACAGGCCATTTCAAAGTGTGAAATGTAAACTTGTGTAATTCATGTGTGACACAAAACCTTGATGAGCTGAAAGGCATATTTGAAATGCTTTAAATTTCTTGAAGACATTTTTACACCAGATATTTTTAGAATGAAAGCATTAATGGGCGAGACGTCTTTTCTTTGACTCGGATGGAGACGGGACGAGTTGATGTGGCTTTATGCTTACGTTCGTCCAGATTTGTGCCGTATGGTGACACTGCATGAGTCGCGCGATCAGAGAAGGAGAGATGGACAGATTTGGAGAGCATGTGTTTGAGGGAATCAAAGCTCTCAATGTGTTTGAGCAGCAAACGTATGTTCTGCTCTGATCTGATGGATTTAATGTTACACGACGCAACCAAAGGCAGCAGTTTACAGAAGTGCCTTTATGTAGTACAGCTGATATCTTTACCAAAGATAATGTAATGATACCGGTTTGGATGCCATGATTGCAAGAGCTTATCCAAAATGTTAAAAACTAATTGTGATGAATTGAACATTGTATTGATTGCTAGGTGTTTGCTTACTTGCCTAAGTCAAAAGAGCCCACTTTTTTCTGACACACAACTTTTTAATTATACCTCAAATGGACATCAATGATCCCACAGATGCAAACAATCCTGTGCTAACGCTAAAGATTACAGTCATCATAGAGAAAGGTGTTGGTAAAATGGATACATTTTTAAAATTGCTCGTTTCAGTTCTGTAAGCTTGTGAATTCAGTCTCTGGAATTTCCTGCTCCATTTTTCTGAGATAATGATGACCTAATTCTGTTCTCACAGCAAAAGCAGTGCAACCCCTGCTCGTTAGGAGGGGTTTAATTGGCAAGAGATGCTCTCAGCATTGCTCTAGATGTTCCTGCATTTACTTGTACACTCCTCTCATGTATATTTCCTGTCTCTCTCATCCATTCCCACTCTCTCTTCCTGTCTCACTCTCTCAGAACAGAGCCGTAATGGGACGAATAATCAGACTGAGTGACACAGCCATCGCTCTGGAATCATTCAGAGGCTCGGAGAAGGAGACCAACCCACTTTACAAAGACTATCACGGTGAGAAGAAACATACATGCTAGAGTTCAAGTACACTAGCAAAAAACCCCAAAGCATAAATATTAAGGATTTACATCTTGATGTCTAATTTATGCAGTTGGATTTAGTATTTTATTTTATTTATTTATTTATTTATTTGAATGGTGGACAATAAAACATATATATATAAATATATATATATATATATATATATATATATATAAATTACTATAATAAAAATATAATAAATAAATACTATATAGGTTTTTTTTTTTAAACTAAAACTAATAGACAAAAACACACAACAAAATTACTAAAACTTTAAATGAAATTAAAGTGAAAACAGAAAAGACGAAAACATTTCTAATTCAAAATATTAACAAAAACTATATCAACGTTACTAAAATATCTAACTAAAACTAAATTTATTTGAAATAAAGCTGAAATAAAATAAAGTATTATATAATAATATAAATATAAAAGAATATAAATGAGATATAACTTAAACATACAAACTTAAATATTCAAAAAAACTTAAATCTAGTAAACTTAAAATTTTAAAAAAAAAATCCCTTTGCAACTAAATAAAATAAGTTTGTTGAAGTACTAAAATTACTAAGATGAAAGCTAAGTAGGATATTAAAAAATAAAAAAAAGTCAAAAGCACATAAAATTACTACAACATAATCTAATATGGCAGCTGAATATATACAAAAAATAAAATCTGCTAATACTATAATAGTATATAAATAATACATACATAACACTGCTCAGAAACACCCTGGCAACCCTATACAACAGTCTAGAATCATGGCAGAGCATTTTACACAGACAAACACTGCTCACATTTTCTTCAGAACATTTATTTTCAAAAGATGTTTCATTGGTCCCTCATCTTATTCATGCCGTTTGCATCATCCTATCTTTCTGACTCTCTCTCTCACAGACACACACACACACACATACACACACACACACACACACACACACACACATACAGGCTCAGTAAAGTGCATTAGTAGAGAGGGGCAGGCAGGGTGGACCTCTCTCTAGCTGTCAGCTCGTGTTAGTGTGGCCGTGTTCAATCAGACGTGCTCCTTGGCAGACAGGCCAGGGGGAGATTCAGCTGCCACGGCAAACACACACACACACACACACACACACACACACACAGATCCCCTCCGCCCCATCACAAGCACCCAGCACAGCCCTCAGGGGCCGCAGAGTTGCAGAATCAATATTTTCATACTGGCTAAAACCTCTCTGTGGCCAGACTGCAGATGAGGAAGATCTTTGGGGCTCACGCTCTTTCCGTTCTGTCCTTTTTCCTCTCATTCTGCCTCTTTATATTCTTCCTTGTTTTCATCTCTTCATGTTGCATGCTTTATCTTTTCATCTCTTTTGTGTCCATCTTTCTGTAAAGGTCAGTTTGTTTACAGTTCTCTCTCCTCGTTTCCGCCCCCTGCCCCGATTCTTTCTTGCTCTCATTTGCTCTGTGTGTACGTAATGGCCAAAGGGGGTGTGGTTTACAAACACTAATGACCTCAGATGAGTCGACATTTATTTATGTATGTATGTATGTATGTATGTATTTATTTATTTATTTAGATGCTTATCAGTTGTTTATAAACAAATTAGATGCTAATGAGTTCAATTTCATAAGTTAGTTCTTATTTATTTTTCTAGTTGTGTTATATTTTATGTCATTTTATTGTGATGTTATTATTTTAATGTTTGATATTTTATAATGTTATTTGTGTTAATGTCATTCATTTCTTAAAATCTGTTTTACTTCTCTTCTGTTTTATTTTATGTATTCATTACATTTTGTCACTTTAATATTTGTTGTTTTATCATTTGAATTATGTTCATGTAGTAATTTCTGTGTTTAGAAGGTTATCAGATGTTTATGAACAAATTAGATGAGTTTTTTTTTTTTCATTTATTAATGTATTTATGTGTTTTATTTAAAATGTGTATTTTAAAACTGTCAGTTGCTTTTTTCAGCTTTATTAATTTTTTTATTTAAACTTATTTTAAATTTCAGGTCGTAGTTACATGTGTCAAAGTCTTGTTTATTTTGTTTTATTATTTATAATATTGCCAAAAACAGTTAGGGCAGTCACATTTTTAACATCTTATTAATTTACTTTTAGTTTGTTTAGTTAGTTCTTTGACAAATTAATTATTTCAGTATATTTTTCATCAATACATTTGCTAAAACATTTGTTGGTGGATGTTACAACATGAACAACATTCGGTGGTTTTTCTCAGATGATTATGAACAAATTAATCATTTAATTTTCAGTAATTAGTTCATTTTAGGAAGTTTGAGATGTAAGATTTTTAAACAAAAGATGCTAATGATTTCATTTACATGTGAATTAGCTCTTTTTAAGATTTATCAGATGCTTGCAAAGAAATAAGAAGTTATTAATGTTATCTCAGTTGATAACATTATAATATTAATGTTGTCTCAGTTGTATGTGAATTATCTCTTTTAAAGATGTTTGTAAATGGATAAGATGCGTAAAAAATATAATGCAATGCTCTCCAGATTATGGGCACATCTCAACAACATATGTATCTTTACATTTTTGTGTTCGAAAAAAAAAAATAGGTGTTCGGAGAGTTATTGTTAGCTCTTGGTATTGATTTTTACCTTTTTTCATGAATTAATGCTTTGCCAAAAGGTCTTATAGACAATAGTGAATGTGAAGATGTACATGAAGCCACTCTTTCTTTTCTGTGGTGCGTCCACTGCACAAAGCATGTTGGGAGTCCTGTCACAGCGAATCAACTCGAGCGGAATCAACCTAGCGCACGGGTCCCTTTACAAGCGGAGCCTTTACACACACACACACACACTCGCACACATACACACATGCTCTTTCCATCCTCTCATCCCCCCTCATCTTGGTCTTCAGCGCTTCCTTTTAATGTCATATTTCTACTGGCTGCATAACTGAGAGGAAAAAAAAAATTGGGCTAGGAATTAAAGAGAGATAGAGGGCAAAAAAGCTTTCTCTCTTCCCAACATGCCCCTGTGCCGACTGACCTTGTTTTACCCCCATCCTCCACTCACCTCTCTTGCTTTCTCTCCCTCCCACCAACCTATTTCTCTCCTCCCTCCGCTGCACTACTTCTCTCGTATGTTTTGGTTTCTGCCCATTGGTGCAGCTAATAAAATAATGGTTGATACAATGCTATAGTGGCCAGTGTGAAAGGTGATAGCTACATGTGCCCACAGTAAAACTCAGCAGACAATGAAAACCAGAGTCTGTTTAAATAGCTAATAGGCATAACAAACCTGGGAAAAATATTTGCTAGAGAGAACATGTTTATTAGCCTGCGTAATAATGTGAATATAGTCAGAAACGTCATGCTCATTGAAATGTAATGCCTCAGATTTTTGAGACAAATGGATTTTAAATGCAATTTCAGTCAAAAAAAAAACCTGTATTAAAACTTTATGCTTGAAATATAGTGTTGCAGTGTTAGAAACCCATTCACACAAGTTGCACCTAATGCAAAACATGCACCTGCAAAAAGTTGTTGCTCACAACCTGTAAAATTGTTTTCTTTTTTTGAAAGAAATTAAAACTTTAAATCAGCAAGGATGCATTAATTAGGTCAAAAGTTATAGTAAAGACATTTGTAATGTTACTAAAGATTTCTATTTTCTGCTCACCAAAGAAAATAATATATCGTGGTTTCAACACAAATATTAAGCAGCATGTCTGTTTTCAACATTGTTAATAAGAAATGTTTCTTGAGCAGCAAATCAGCATATTAGAATGATTTCTGATCATGTGACACTGAAGACTGGAGTAATGATGCTGAAAATTCAGCTTTGCCTCACAGAAATAAATGACATTTTAAAATATATTCAAATAGAAAACGGTTATTTTGAATTGTAATAATATTTCACAATTTTAATATATGTTCAATCAGCTCAATTCAGTCTTAGTAAGCAGAAGAGATTTCTTTCAAAAGCATTAAAAAAAAAACTTACCAACCCCAAACATTTGAAGTTTATACTGAACAATATATCCCAGTAGTATGTCTTAACAGCACGTTTATATTCTCTTTTAACGTCTTCTGTGTTTGTTCAGGTCTCCTGCATGTTCGTCAGTTGCCCCGTCTGAACTGTTTGTCTTGTGAGGTGCCCGATACGAAAGACTTGGCCTTCAAACTCAAGAGAAAGCAGTTCACAATTGAGGTGAGTTCACAATAATGGTGTCACTAGAAAATGTACAATCGTGTCCTCTCATTTGTTTTTCTCTAATAATTTTCTCTTCAGTGTATTTAATTGCTTTTTTTTCCTCTTGCAAGCACAGCTTTTTATCTTCAACTTTGTAGGTTCTGATAATTACAGGTGGAGAGCAGTAAGAGTAGGACATTTTAGGTGCTAAAATTACTCATTTTAATTGCTAATTTTATTTTCCTCCCCCCCATGTCTCTCGAACCACTGCACATATTAGGAGGTCATGATTATGAATTGATGTCCACATTAGCTGTGCTTCACTAGTTCCTGTTTATCTTCCTGAGCTATTGAGTGTCAATTTGAAAGGTTGAAACTATTGATTTTAAACTGGACATGTTACACCTCTCAGAATAACCTCAAGAGCTTTTCTGAAGTCTCATAAATACACTAAAAGTCCTTATTGTGTAACTTATTGTAACTGGGAATTATATAGAACTCAGACAGGTCTGATCAGACATTGTTTGCATGCATTCACTTGAGGAATGTGCCCAGGTAAATATGTTCTAGTAAAAATAACTCTCTGTTAAAACCTAGAAATGTGTTTGTTAGTTAAATTAGCAAATAGCCAAAAGGATTATTTATATTGTCCCTCTTTGAAAGGTTTTGTGTTGTGTGTAGGGACCAAAATTATAATTTTTTTTGCCAAAAGTGAATCGTACGGCGCCACTAAAGTAACTTTTGGGAGTCTCTGTTTTGTGTGTGTGTGTGTGTGTGTGTGTGTGTGTGTGTGTGTGTGTAAAATTCACTTTAGGGTTTCAGAATAATTGTAAAAAATAAATATATTTTTATTAGTGCTTTCAAAGGATTAATCACCATTAATCGCATCCAAAATAAAAGTTTTTTTTTACATAGTATATGTGTGTATATGTGTACATTTATTATGTATGTATAAATACACACCCATGCATGTATATATTTAAGAAAAATGTTACATTTATATATTAAATATATTTATATATAATATAAATTCTATGAATATAAATATATACATGTAAATATTTTCAAAATATATATTGTATGTGTGTGTATTTATATATAATATACACAGAACACACACACATATACTATGTAAACAAAAACCTTTATTTTGGATGCGATTAATCGCGATTAATTGTTTGATAGCACTAATTTTAATATATAATTTTTATGTTTCTTTTACACTTTTTTTATCATGTATTTTATAATTTCATTATGTTTGTCCCTGTGACAAATTTAATATTGTAACTTGCAGCAAAAACATTTTTTAACATTTCTGTTTTGATGGTTTAAAGCCTAGATATTTGTTGATGGAAAATTGTTGAGGTAAAAACCTGGTGCCATGTAAAAAATAATTTGTTAACTAGTACGACCTAGTTTTATAAGAAGAGTTATTTTATCCTCTTTGAAAAAAAAAAGTTCCAATTAACAGTTTGGCTTCTTATCTAAATTTTCTTGAGGTTAAACTTTCCTCAGTTCATCACGACTTATTGTGCATTTATTTTCAGTTTCTAGAAAAGTTTTAAAAAATAGGTTTCTATTTGGCGCTTGGTTGAGTGTTAATTTTATGTTATATGTTTACTACCATCACAAACCCTTCACTAGAGACACACACACAATCCACTTCCAGCCAATGAGTGCCTGTCCATCAAGTGGAGACAAATGAAAGGGCCCAGGCTCTACTGAAGCCCCATCATTGGCCCCTAATTAAGTTATCAGCGGTGAAGCTGTTAATAGTTAATCAGGAAGTGTATTGTCTCAGAAGGACCAGCGGTCTTTGTCTTTAAATGCTCTCTGAGGCAGAGACCTCTCATCCACTCCTCACTAGATTTATAGGGTCAATAAAAGTCAAGGTGGTTCCCCTCAATGGCTGTTTAATGAGCCAACCGCTTTGAGTTTGTAGAGGGCCTCAAATGTGAGTTTGTGTTGTAGCAGCGCTAAGAATTTGTGTATCTTTTTTTGTGCAGCGGAATGTACCTTAACATCTTTTCATCAGATCTTTCAACATGTTCCTTTAAAGGATAGTATAAAAATTTGTAACTCTAATTGAAACATGGCATGGCATTAGCAACACCAACGTCATGGTTTGGATTCCCAAGAAGTGCATGAGCTCATAAAATGTATACCTTGAGTGCAATATAATTCAGTTTGTGTCTGCCAAATGCATAAATGTAAATATCATATCATAAAAACTAAATATGCATAAAGTATGGTTTAAAGGTCCTAAATGCCCAAACTAAAGCATTGAGGGGACAATATTGCTTCAGCAAAAATGTTAACTTATGAAAATGTTGAATTTAAAAAAAAAAAAAATACTTAGGATTTCACCTTGTACTATTATGTTAAAATAAAATTTTTGCATATTTAATTTTTATATATAGCACAAGGTGAAATCTTGAAACAGTTGTGCTGCTTAAAATGTTTGTGAAAAACTAGAACGTTTTTCCAGGATTCTTTAGTGAATGTAAAGTACAAAAGGACAGCATTTTTTAAGTAGAATATTATATAGAATAGTCTATCTATATAATATTTATCATGTAGAATTTTTTGTAGCAATGTAAAAGTCTTTACTGTTACTTTTGAACCATTTAATGTGTCCTTGCTGAATAAAAGTATTCATTTCTTTAAAAAAAAAATCTTAGACCTAATTTTTTGAAAGGTGTATTATTAATCCTAAATGTTTAACTGTTCAGGACAAACAAGGGACTCATGTACAACTATCACAAAAAAAAACAAAAAAAAACCCGGCTGTGGATCATTCAGGTAACAACACAGTATTAAGAATCAAGCGTATGTAAACTTTTGAAAGGGGTCATTTTTATAAATTCAACTATATTATTTACTCTTGTGGACTATATATACGTCATTAGTGTGAAATATCTTATTCTGATCAGTACTAAATAAAATATAACATGCATGATGTTATGGTACAATCCCTCTTATTTTGGTCAAATCATTAATATTTTGCAGATGCTGCAAAGTGTATGTAAAACTGTAATTCTTATGCAATTATACATTTCTGAAGTACTGTATATGCTGATGATGTACCTTGTATTCAAGGTTATGTAATAAATTTATGCATTCTCTGAGAATCGTACCCATAACATTGTCACTGACACGAACACTATATTTTATTTCTCAAATGTATATGGAAAACATTGTAATAAACAGAACAGTTCAAATGAGATCGTATGAGAATATGAGTGATGAAAAAAGTGATGAAAAGATCATTAGTCAAAGGAGAGAGACTTGTTTTCATGAGGTGTTTCCCATTCGATCTTACCATCCCAATCTAGCCAATAACCTACAGACAGGCCTTTGATAAATAGTTTTACACCAACACCTTTGTCACGCACACAAACAAATGTGCCGTGCGGAGTATATAGTGGGTGAAAAGAAATTCATCTCAATGAGTTTGCCCTGCGGCACTGAGTTAGCGTGCATTCGCTTTCAAAAGTTCATATCATGTAAAATCATCCCTTGATCTTTTGACTTTGAGAACTTGATGGACTTTCAGTGCTCAGAACCTCTGAACTGACCTGAATTATGACTATCAACATGTAAAAGTGGGGAAAAATGTATGAAATGACCATTTTAACACCTGTTTTCTTTCTAGCATTGTTCTTCCTAGCCAGGCTATCATTCCAACCTTCAACACAAAGAAAAAAATGTATTTTCGCCTTCCTTTTAAGATGAGTCAGTGTGAATCAGAGGTCTGATCTGTGTTCAGTGATTGTGTTTGAAAGGTGATTGGCAGGCCAAGTGTGTGTCAGTCAGGTCGCTCAGAGTGCACACGTCAGTCAGAGATCAGCCACGTCATGATAACATGACCACAGAAAGATGAGTTTTCACACATAGAAACCATGCAGGACATGTGAAAACCGCAAAATCGAAATATTAGGTTGAATCATTCCTAACTTGCATGTTCTAGCTGTTCTTGTATACTGTAATAAAATGCACAGTTTGTTCATTATTTTTAGAGATGCACTGATATAGAAACTTGGGGTCATGCTGATAATAACATTTGTCATGGCCAGTAAACGATATGATGATGGTTTATTTTGAAGATTATTACTTTCTCAACTGCTTTCATGCTGATGCTTCATTCTTGCTTCAGGTGAAATTAGGCATCAGATAAATATAAATAAATAAATCATAAACAAAACAAAGAAATTAACAAACATGAATGTGTGTATATGTATATATGCATCACACAGACACACGCATATATATATATATATATATATATATATATATATATATGTGTGTGTATATATATATATAAAACTGTATATTAAACATATTTAACTATATATTTAATATTAGGCATTAGAAAATATAAATGAATAAATACTTGAATATTTATGAGATATAAATTTATTATTATTATACTAAATTTTATTTTTTATTTCTTTTCTTTTCTTTTCTTGCACAGTACAGCTGAAGGAAGGGAAAGCTAGAATCTAATCAACAGAAGAAGCTAAAGTCTGTCTTTTTAATTTTCATTTGTCAATTTTTTTTTTTTTTTTTTTTAGTGAATCTTGCATCCTAACTACTGAATGTAAATACAGACAAGCGTGAATGATGAGTTTTTTGCTAATATTCTGCCTGTCTGTTGAGGCGAGTTGCTGTGCTGTAATGTAATTAATGCAGGCTGGGTCTACATGCTGTCACTCAGCTACCCAGAGGAGCATTTGGCTGCTTGTCTTTGACTGACTGGTAAAGTTCAGTTGGCGGTTGATGAGCAGTCAATTGCCCAGAATGCCCTGCGGTCAGAATTAACCTCTGTCCCCGTTCCGGCAGGTATAGAGAGAGGGGTTATGAGGAAAAGCGTGATTAGCAAACACTCACGCATACGCATACATGTCAGTTGAAAGCTCGACAACGAGTGAGGTGATCAACTGAGGATTGAGGCAGGAATGTAAGAGGTATGTGATTAAAATATACTTACCCTAGCATGACCTCTGACCCAAACTTGAGCCAAACACACCTTGAGGGAGTTGAGGATTCTGGAGGTGAGGTCAGATGATCTTCAACCCAGGATTTAGGTAAAATTAGCTGTGGCTTACGGAGGTGCAAAAAGCTCAGCGCTGGCATGAGTGTCATCAGGTGTGAATGTTATAATCGCAATATCTGCATTGTTTTCTTTGGACTGGTTGAACTATCAAGTTTTTTTTTTTTTTTTTTTACCAGTTGAGGGCATATTTAAGACTTGTGTGGGCATATTTATGGTGATATGTCAGAACATTGGTTTTATAATTCTCATAACCACACAAGCATTCCTTTAGTAATTGTTTTTTTGTTGTCCCATCTTAGTTTTGAAGGTTCTGCTCCTGCGGCAAGATCTTGATTGATTAGTTGTGTCTGGGCCAGCCTGATCTGTTTGGGTCTTGTTGTTGTTTGGGCCTTGCTGCTGAATGGTGTGGTTGGTTTAAGCGGTCGATCAGTTTTAGTTGTTTTTTTAAATCAAGTTTTTGCTCTTTTCTAATGCACGTGAGTGAAGTATCTGTGGTTTTGGATAGTTTTGAACTCAATTTAAGAGAAATTACTACTGTAATTAAAAAATATAGTAAAACATTGTTGCTGGGTCACTTATAATAGTTGATTGAACATGCAAATTAATTTTAATAATTTAATGTTAGGCTATATCATTTGAGTGTTGATTTACACTACTGTTCAAAAGTTTGGGGTCAGATTTTTTTTTTATATATACAGGTCCTTCTCAAAAAATTAGCATATTGTGATAAAGTTCATTATTTTCTGTAATGTACTGATAAACATTAGACTTTCATATATTTT
>JAFVLL020020058.1:0-22900 GCA_021397915.2 Tor tambroides | reverse complement strand
AGTAGGTACTGTGGAGGTACTCTATAGTTACAAATAGGTACGCTGTAAATTCTGTTTAATTACGCGGTACATTGCGGGCTGTAATCTAAAGCGTTACCCAATATTTTATATTTGTATTTTAATCTGCTCAAACTGAGGTATTTCGTATTTTTATTTGAAATACATTCTCATGTTTTCGTGCCCATCTCTGGTTGTGGAAATGTTTCCTTGTTCTATCTGTCTATAATAAATTAATTTCAAATTAAAATCATTTTTATGGCAATAATATACTGGAAAGTATTTGACTTTTGCCTGTGTGTTTTTTTTTTTTTTTTATTAAGCAGAAAGTAAGAGACATAATAATTGAAACAACAGACACAGTCAAGACACTTTTCTTTTTAAACTTAATAAAAGAGAGTTAAATCTCCAAGGGGGTAAATAGTGGGGTTTGAAACAACCTATTTATGAAATTGGGGTGCATAAACATTAACTAGGAGAACAGGATTCTGAAATAGCATGTCAACTATATCAAGTATCTACTGTTGTTATCTGCTATGACCTTATGATCTGAACTCTTTTATTAAATAACACTGCAACCCCTCTGGATTTAGAGTTAAAATTTGAGTGGGAAAAAAAAAACTGTAAAACCACTTATGAGCACCTGAGTATAATGTGGTCTTCATTTCTCAAATGGGTTTCCTGCAACAACAAAAAAACAAACAAACAAAAAAAACAAATGTCACTATTAAGCTGTTACAGTCACCCAGTCATGGACTACAATACCCAGAATTGTCTATGACGCCGCAAACAGACCTACTTGTTGATTTCCTGTGAGCTCCAAGTTATTCTCCAGAAGTCCACATGTTTATCTCCAGTGATCCTCTGTGTGTGCTTCCCCTGTTCCTTCACATGCTCCTATTCCCTCTGCTAAAGACAAGAAACCAAGCTGTTCTTCAGTGATCAGCATCCAAGTACCCACTGTCATCTTAACACTCACCATACTTTGCTGTTTACTTCAACTGTTCAATAAATACCTGTTTGGTTCCTCAATCACTACCTCTGTGACATAAGGAATCTTAGGTGAGAATTATCTTTGATTTCTTGATCAGAGTATAGATAGCCTTACCATTCTCGCTCAGAAATCTGATGGAAGAGCCTAGTATGGTCACCTGAGCAACCAATAGTGTCAGTGATTTATTATAATGCTCTAAGGCTTGAGCCTTCCTGACAAAATGGAAATAAATCTGCACCCCATCCAAAAACAAAACACACACTTTGCAAAGAACATTGCACAACCCAGCATACAAGTCCGTTATTTAGAGTCCACAACCCCAAATGATGTAAACCAATCTGCTGACTCCAATAGGAGCCATATCGAATGTTCAAAGCTCACGATTAGAGAACTGCCAACACACAAAGAAGCTCTGCAGGCTGTAAATGAAAATTATTTACAATACACACACACAAAAAAACAAACTTCAAGCCACCCAGTTTAACCAGATATTAGAAAAACAAACATTCCAGAAGAGATAAAAGAAACATAATAATAATAAAGAATAAAAGAAACGAAGAACAGTGGATGATAAAATAAAAACAACCTCATGACATTATAACTAACCAATGGTAATGAAAAAGAGTATATAGAAACACACAAAAAATGTCCAAATGAGAAACACAAAAATACAACACACTTGTTGTATTTATTTTCTTGGTCAATGTGTTTATAGGTTTTGATTCTTTTGCTGTTGTAGGATGTAAGTACATTATAAATAACTGAAATCTTTTGGCGAAGTGACATGGAATTGCAATGCATTTGACAGACCTGGAACTTTTTCATAGCTATGTGTTTACTGAAAAATAACCTTAGAATAACACCAAAAAAACATTCATCAACCAATTAGAACCAATAGGCCAACTAATAATCCACTGCTAGTAGTTTAATGCACGACGGGGGAGGCAAAGATTTTATTGCACGCTGTGGTTGCCTCCACAGAGTGAAAGCTGTCATTGAAGATTGCATTGCTTAATTTGACTGGAATTTCATCCATTACAGCTTGTTAGATCTAGCATTCTGTCCGCTTTAAATCTGACACAGAGATAAAGTAGTGCAGCTACATTTATTTAATTGAATTATAACATTCATTCGAACATAAACCAGTAGCTGACACACAGTGCTGAGTTGATTACTTACAAACTGTAGTCCGTCAGTGATTCCAAGTTACATGACAGAAATTGTAATTAGAAATGTAATCCACTACATATTTTAGGTAATATAATCAAACTACTTTCGATCTTACTTGGTTATCACATCAATTTAAATAGGATTATCTTGTACCTTATTGATATAAAAATACAAAGAGAAAGAAAATATATTCCATTCGTTGTTATTAACATTAAGTGCATTAACCATTACATGACGTCAGGGTTTTTCAAACTTTGTGAAGAACCTGCAGGTGGTTTGTAAGTTTAATGTAAGCTAATAATTAAATCATAAAAATGTAAAACTAAATCACTGTAACATTACAACAATTAAAACACTTACTAAAAATGATTAAATATCCATTAAAATCCTGTAGGTTTTAGCTGGTTGACAAACTGAGAGCTAATGATCAGATCAGCTGGAAGAGTTTGAGAACCGCAGTGGAGGTGATCGTGTAGATCAGAAGTCCAGGCAGCTCCACGATCCCCACAGGTGAAAGAGATGCCGCAGTAGAAATGATGATTATGCTGATGCTTGTGCCATTGATTGTGGTACTTTTTGTGCTGCTGGTTGTGGTGCTGACAGCTGTGCTGCTGGTGTTGTTGCTGGTTGTGGTGCTGACAGCTGTGCTGCTGGTGTTGTTGCTGGTTGGGGTGCTGACGGCTGTGCTGCTGGTGTTGTTGCTGGTTGGGGTGTTGTTGCTGGTTGTGGTGCTGACAGCTGTGCCACTGGTGTTGTTGCTGGTTGTGCCGCTGGTGTTGTTGCTGGTTGTGGTGCTGACGGTTGTGCTGCTGGTGTTGTTGCTGGTTGTGGTGCTGACGGCTGTGCCGCTGGTGTTGTTGCTGGTTGTGCCGCTGGTGTTGTTGCTGGTTGTGGTGCTGACGGTTGTGCCGCTGGTGTTGTTGCTGGTTGTGGTGCTGACGGCGGTTGTGGAAGTGACGGCTGTGCCGCTGGTGTTGTTGCTGGTTGTGTCAGCTTGGTGTTGTTGCTGGTTGTGGTGCTGACGGTTGTGCTGCTGGTGTTGTTGTTGGTTGCAGCTGACGGCTGTGCCGCTGGTGTTGTTGCTGGTTGTGCCGCTGGTGTTGTTGCTGGTTGTGGTGCTGACGGTTGTGCCGCTGGTGTTGTTGCAGGTTATGGTGCTGACGGCTGTGCCGCTGGTGTTGTTGCTGGTTGTGGTGCTGACGGTTGTGCTGCTGGTGTTGTTGCTGGTTGTGGTGCTGACGGCTGTGCCACTGGTGTTGTTGCTGGTTGTGGTGCTGACGGTTGTGCCGCTGGTGTTGTTGCTGGTTGTGGTGCTGACGGTTGTGCCGCTGGTGTTGTTGCTGGTTGTGGGCTGGTGTTGTTGCTGGTTGTGGTGCTGGACGGTTGTGTCATTGGTGTTGTTGCTGGTTGTGGTGCTGACTTGTTGTGCCGCTGGTGTTGTTGCTGGTTGTGGTGCTGACGGTTGTGTTGCCGTGTTGTTGCTGGTTGCGTCATTGGTGTTGTTGCTGGTTGTGGTGCTGATTGGCTGTGGTGCTGGTGTTGTTGCTGGTTGTGGTGCTGACGGTTGTGCCGCTGGTGTTGTTGCTGGTTGTGCCGCTGGTGTTGTTGCTGGTTGTGGTGCTGACGGCTGTGCCGCTGTTGTTGTTGCTGGTTGGGGTGCTGACGGCTGTGCTGCTGGTGTTGTTGCTGGTTGTGGTGCTGACGGCTGTGCCGCTGGTGTTGTTGCTGGTTGGGGTGCTGACGGCTGTGCCGCTGGTGTTGTTGCTGGTTGTGGCGCTGACGGTTGTGCCGCTGGTGTTGTTGCTGGTTGTGGTGCTGACGGTTGTGCTGCTGGTGTTGTTGCTGGTTGTGGTGCTGACGGTTGTGCCGCTGGTGTTGTTGCTGGTTGTGCCGCTGGTGTTGTTGCTGGTTGTGGTGCTGACGGTTGTGCCGCTGGTGTTGTTGCTGGTTGTGCCGCTGGTGTTGTTGCTGGTTGTGCCGCTGGTGTTGTTGCTGGTTGTGGTGCTGACGGCTGTGGTGCTGGTGTTGTTGCTGGTTGTGGTGCTGACGGTTGTGCCGCTGGTGTTGTTGCTGGTTGTGGTGCTGACGGTTGTGCCGCTGGTGTTGTTGCTGGTTGTGCCGCTGGTGTTGTTGCTGGTTGTGGTGCTGACGGTTGTGCCGCTGGTGTTGTTGCTGGTTGTGGTGCTGACGGCTGTGCCGCTGGTGTTGTTGCTGGTTGAGGTGCTGACGGTTGTGCTGTTTGTAAGACCACAGCTTGCAATCATTACAGCCACTAGCAGTAGTAGCATTTGAGTTTTAGAACCCATATTCAGGTCCTTCACTATTTAAACAGGGAAAATAACAAAATTAAATTATAATGTTCCACCTTTTTAAATGTTTTTAAAATCACATTCTATATACTAATACTTTATAACAAAGACACATCCCAATATTACTACATTTAATATCCATAGGAAAACAACTTGTATATAAAACAGTCATATTTACCGTTTGCGAAGAATGTTTGTTCTCTGTGTCTGTCGATTCTCTAGAAGGATGTTAGTGTGAACGCCAGGGGTGATATTGGGCTTTTATTTGAATATTTTGCATTAAATTAAATATTATGCAAAAACCCTGACAAGAGGCAGAGATGCGATATAACTGCAGGATGGAAGTGAATGCATTTATTATTATTATTTTTTTAGTCTCTTTTCCTTAAAGGATAGCCAAAAAAAATAAAAAAAATTCTGTCATCATTTACTCACCCTCATGTCATTCCAAACCTATTTGATTTTTTTTCTCCTGTGGAAAACAAAAATATATATTTCCAAGAACTCTGAAGTGAGCTTTTTGAGGTTTATCCCTGAGCAGGTGTGAAGTTTTAAATCAGCTGAAAGAGGTTAGGTTCTGGGATTATCAGGTATTGGTTAGTCATAGGTTGTTATTGTTGTTAATCTGGATGATCTATGCCAGGGTTTCTCAAAGCTCGTCATGCTTGTCATGTGAAAACAGCCACGATAGCATTGTATAACAGATGTAGGCTTATTGGTTTTATTTAGTTTTTCCTTTTTTAATTGAAATATTTCTAAACGTGTTAACTATATCATGAAATAGTGATGTTCGGTTCTTGAACGAATCGTTCTTTTGAGCTGGTTCTCAGGAAGTAACGTTGATGACGCAAGACGCACAGCCGAAGTAGCACGTCCAACTAAAAAAGAACCAAATGAGCCGGTTCAACCAACTGTCAAAGTTTGCAGATGATTACCGTGGATCCTGACACTGTACAAAGAGCCTGATGCCCAATCTAAGCTTCTTTAATAACAGACAAAACGTACTGGAAATATGCTTAGAACTGGATTTATTAAATAGGCCTTCATTTTTAATGAAACATGGGGGAAAAAAACTAAATTGTACTATGGCTTATTGTGCGTGCAGATTATAAGGACAATAAACAAAGAGCTGATAAGACTGGTTTACTCATACTATAAACTTTACCCATAAAGAACATATCCACGTTTCTAAATCAGTGTCTGTAATGTGTGTTGTAGCAACGTTTACTACAAACTCATCCTCGAGATGTAGGCTGCTCGCTGGTCAGCTGAACACAACATGAAGGAAAAGTCAGTTAAACTCTGAACAGTCAGTGAAATGCATTCACACAAATAAAATTATTTGAATTCAATATGCCTTAATTGACACAGATTACTTTATTTGAATGTTTCTCTGATATAACATGACACTGAGTTGTGGAAAAGAAATGCATAGTGACATCATTGACAATGAGGTCAGGAACCGAAGAATCGGCTTTTTGAACCGGTTCATGGAGCCGAACTGTCTGAAAAGAACCGGTTCACGGAAATGAATCGGACTTTGCATCACTATCATGAAATATCTCAATTCTCAAATATGTGTAAGTAAATGCATTTTGCACCTTTATAGATCATGTTAGTTGATCTATAACGGGTGATGGGCAAAGCAGTCTAATGTAAGTGTAATCTATTAACTACAAATAAAACCCGTCTTTTTACCTCAGTGCCAGATACGGGTGTCATAACATAAAATATTTTTAAAAAGACTGATTTTGCATTTAATATGAATTCATTGTAAAGAAAGAAAGCAAAGAACATTTACTTTACCAAGGAACATTATCATTGACTTCACTGAACTCACATCGTACGCACATCTGCACTCTGTTGTTTCTGATGAGTGAATTCGTGAATTTGAGTGCAGAATTCAGTCAGCGTGTTTGTGCACTGAACAAAACACCAGCGTTTCAGCGATGACTTTTCTTAATGCATAGGATTGGCCATTGCGTTCATAAGCTCAACAGACTCGTGTGATTGATTGGTTGAAACGTGTCTGTCTTTGGCTCAGCACCAGCCAAACTGCAAATACATTTTTGAATTTGGCAGCTAATGATGTGCCGCACTGAACTTCCTAATCACACCGGTGTGATCGTATCAAATATAAAAAATATTATTTGGCCATTTATTTGTTTTTTAGAAGCTGCATTCAAAAATTTCAAAATCTGAGGGGGCACATTAGAATAGGCATGACGCCTCTGCCCTCCAGGACTGGATTTGAGGAATGATGATCTATGCCAAAGTGAAACCCACTAGAAGGAAGAAAGTTTAAATACTGGGTGAAGGCCTATACAGGTGCATCTCAATAAATTAGAATGTCGTGGAAAAGTTCATTTATTTCAGTAATTCAACTCAAATTGTGAAACTCGTGTATTAAATAAATTCAAACTGAAGTAGTTCAAGTCTTTGGTTCTTTTAATTGTGATGATTTAGGCTCACATTTAACAAAAACCCACCAATTCACTCTCTCAACAAATTAGAATATGGTGACATGCCAATCAGCTAATCAACTCAAAACACCTGCAAAGGTTTCCTGAGCCTTCAAAATGGTCTCTCAGTTTGGTCTAATTTAGAAGGTCAATCATGGGGAAGACTGCTAATCTGACAGTTGTCCAGAAGACAATCATTGACACCCTTCACAAGGAGCGTAAGCCACAAACATTCATTGCCAAAGAAGCTGGCTATTCACAGAGAGTGTCAGGTATCCAAGCACATGTTAACAGAAAGTTGAGTGGAAGGAAAAAGTGTGGAAGAAAAAGATGCTCAACCAACCGAGAGAACCCCAGCATTATGAGGATTGTCAAGCAAAATCGATTCAAGAATTTGGGTGAACTTCACAAGGAATGGACTGAGGCTGGGGTCAAGGCATCAAGAGCCACCACACACAGACGTGCAGGCAAGGTCGGTTGCTGTATCCTGGCCAAGGCTGGCCTGCAGAGACCCCCTCCTCCTCCGGCTTCACCCCCACGCGCGGTGAAGCCCACAGACAACGCTAGAGGCGTCTTTTGTGTATCACCCTTTTCCAAGCAGAGAGAAGAAGGCTAAAGAACTGGACTGTTGCCCAGTGGCTGTCCAAAGTCCTCTTTCTTTCTTTTTCAGATGATACAGCGGTTTTCTTGCCATATGCGCGGCAGCGCAGCGGCGGCAGTAAAGCGCGGCACAGCGCAGCGTGGCGCAGGCTACTGCCACTCCGGGTCCAGAGTCCGAGGGGTGGAGAAGTCACCAGCTCAAGTTGCATGAAGTCCAGTGTTACGTTTCCATACAGTCTGTGATGATTTGGGGTGCAAGTGTGCAATGTCATCTGCTGGTGTGTTGGTCCATTGTGTGTTTTTTGAAAAACCAACGCTCACTGCACCCGCTAATACCAAGAAATTTTGGAGCACTTCATGCTTCTTTCTTCTGCTGACTTTAAAAGCTTTTAAAGATGCTGATTTCATTTTCCAGCAGGATTTGGCACCTGCCCACACTGCCAAAAGCATCAAAAGCTGGTTCAATGACCATGGTGTTGGTGTGCTTGACTGGCTGTGCAAACTCACCAGACCTGAACCCTCCCATAGAGAATCTATGGGGTAATAGTCATGAGGAAAATGAACAAGAGACCAAAAAATGCAGATGAGCTGAAGGCCACTGTCAAAGAAACCTGGGCTTCCATACCACCTCCTCAGCAGTGCCACAAACTGATCACCTCCATGCCACGCCGCCAATTGAGTGCAGCAATAAAGCAAAAGGAGCCCCTACCAAGTATTGAGTACATATACAGTAAATGAACATACTTTCCAAAAGGCCAACAATTCACTAAAAATGTTTTTTTTTTTTATTGGTCTTATGAAGTATTCTAATTTGTTGAGATACACGACTGACTCATTGAATACACGAGTTTCACAATTTGAGTTGAATTACTGAAATGAACTTTTCCACGACATTCTAATTTGAGATGCACCCGTACAGTGTCATGTTGTTCATTAATTCTGTTAATACAACAACTGTGGACCCAGTTATTACTTCTCTCTGATACAATTTACCTACTTATTTGGATAAGTTGCAACAATTGTTCAAGTCTGCTGAAGAGTCTTAATTGAACAGATTAAGATAAATACAGGGGTGAAAGTAATGAATCACAGCTACTTACATTACTGTAATTAAGTTGTTTTTTCAGGTACTGTGGAAGAGTTTTGTTGGTCAAAATATAAATTAATCAAGTGTAACCAATGTGAATATAGCCATTTAGGTATCAAGTTATTCTACTATTATAAAATTATATCTGCTTGCGTGTGTAGAGGCCTGCAGAAGAATGGCATGTGCAGACGTAGGGTTTAAGGAAAAGCTGCACGTCCTGTTTTGAGGAAGGGTCTCTCCCTTTAACGTAACATAAAGTGGGGCCTATTGTCTGCTCCAGGAAACAGATGGAGAGGCACATCCAAAAGAGGTAAACAATAATGATATAGGAAATGTATTGAACACGCCTTAGGAGAAAAAACTGTATATAAGAGGGTGCAAACCCAAATTCGGGAGACCTTTCCTGCAGGAGATGTCTCGGCTTCACTGTCTCTGACAATAAAGTCAATTTTCTGGCATCAAAACCCCAAGACTATGTGAGTTATTCCTCGCAACATCGGCGGAAGCCACCACAGTACTTGTGCTTTCATGACTTTTCAATACAAATTAATCTAAGTAATCTACAGGTGCATCTCAATAAATTTGAATGTCGTGGAAAAGTTCATTTATTTCAGTAATTCAACTCAAATTGTAAAAGTCGTGTATTAAATAAATTCAGTGCACACAGACTGAAGTAGTTTAAGTCTTTGGTTCTTTTAATTGTGATGATTTAGGCTCACATTTAACAAAAACCCACCAATTCACTCTCAACAAATTAGAATACTTCATAAGACCAATTAAAAAAAATAAATAAAATATTTTTAGTGAATTGTTGGCCTTCTGGAAAGTATGTTCATTTACTGTATATGTACTCAATACTTGGTAGGGGCTCCTTTTGCTTTAATTACTGCCTCAATTCGGCGTGGCATGGAGGTGATCAGTTTGTGGCACTGCTGAGGTGGTATGGAAGCCCTACAGTGTAGTAGTGTTAAATACTACTGTTTTTGACAGCGTTGCTAACGTCTCTGAAAGATAATATAATGATTTTTTTGGTTTGTTTGTTTGCGTTTGCCTTACTGAATGCAAAAACCTGTCCATGGGCTTTTTTGATTACTGTCAGTTTAAGTGCCGGCGATCAGTGTTGCCAGATATTGCTATTAAAACAAACAAAAACTAAATAAAAATATAAAAAATATATAAAAATAAACCGAAATTATTTAAAATATTTTACAATTAAGATAAATATATCGTTTTCCCTAAACTGCAACGTCCTACTTTATTAACTTTCTGAAGTGTCAAATTAAGTGAAAAAGACAAGTCCAAAAACGCTTATAACAAGTGGATCTGGCAACACGGAGGCTGTGCACGCGCCCTCACTCACAACCCTCTTTAGACTCGTTCACTCACCGATCATGTTCAGACCACGGACGCTAAACAGTCTTGCAAACTGTCTAAATTGAATTATACATGTCATGCAGACATTCATATGACGAGTTTAACAGCAAATTAGTCATTCAGAGAACAAATTTTATTTTTGAACAAGAAAAATCTAGCGAGGTCCGGACCTCGGTGGCTTCATAGCTGGCTACGGGCCTGTGTTTACCCTGTTTACTAACGCACCTCATGTTTATTTAACCAGACCAATAAAACCTCTCGAAACCATGACAGATTTTGTAATGATTGCAATCACTGACATGAACTTTTGGACTCATTTTTCCGCAGACTGAGCCACATGAGTCTGTGTTCCTCTTTCTCCTCATGGCGCTCGTGTTGGCCGGGTTTGTGCTCTGTTTGAGCGGCATGCAGCTCATCCTCGCCGCCGATCATCGGTCCTTTGTGGCGGCGGTGTACGAACACCGCGTGCTGCTGAACCCGAACCCCGGAGTCCCGCTGGACCGGAGATCCGCTCTGGAGCACATGAAGCTGAACCTGCGTGTGTTTGAGGAGCAGACAGCACTGGCAGCGAAATGTTCTGTGTTACATATTTTTACATATTTATGTCGTCCTACCGCGACTATTTTTGGCCAGGGACACGACGTTGCCGTCGGACCAATGTTTGTTGGGAAACCACTGCAAGAGTCTGTACAGGATTACTAGCGGAACCAGTCACGAAGAATATTAATATGATGTATTATGCCATCATAACCCACACAAAACCTTTACAATATGTGAATTATGCATAATTGCATTAAAAATGCACCAATTTGCAAATTATAAGTGATATAGATCTCATATTATAATAACTGGCCTAGTTCAAAACAGTGTTTACATAGACATGATAAACATTAGTAAACTTTAGGTTAATCATTGATAAATATTCATTTATATATTGATCTCTGTATCTCACATACATATATATATATATATATAAGAATATAAGACTTCTAAGAATAAACCTGCATTAAAATCAGTGCTGTCAAACGATTAATCGCATCCAAAAAAGTTCTTGTTTACATAATATGTGTGTGTGTACTGTGTATATTTATTATGTATATATACATCCACTGGCATACAGCATATATTTTGGAAATATTTACATGCATATACATTTATATATTTACATTTTATATTATATATAAATATTTAATATATAAACAACATATTTTTCTTAAATATATACATGCATGTGTTGGTATTTATATATACATAATATATGTGAGTGTGCTGTGTATATTTATTATGTAAACAAAAACTTTTATTTTGGATGCGATTAATCATTTGACAGCACTAATTAAAATCTATACAACACATTTTCATATAAGTGAACTGTTTAAGATTACACAATATACCTAAGAATAATTAAGATCCTACTGGATAACCTGAACTTCCTAAAGATTATTTTGATTAGAGTAAGAGAAATGTCTATAAAACTGAATGTGTGCTGTATGTATTATTTCTTGCACAGGGTGCTCAGATCATAGTGTTTCCAGAAGATGCCATCCATGGGTTCAACTTCACCAGATCTTCAATCACTAGTTATCTGGAGACAATTCCTGACCCTCAGAAGGTCACATGGAGTCCATGTGCTGATCCACACAGATTTCCAGACACTGAGGTACAAAACTCATATTTACAGCCTGTTTTTTGTACTCATTTGACAATTTTAAAAACACTTCACAATCAGTTTCTCTTCTTTTAATTTTGTAATTTAAAAGGTTTACATTATGCATTTTTAAACAAGTTATATTTATTTAATTGACAGCATTTTTAATTTAATTAAATCATATTAACTATAATATAAATGTTTTATTTTTAATTATTTTATTTATTATTTTGTTATATTTTATGACCCCTTAAAGTACTTTTTAGATGAATGGTTTACCACATAAAATAATTAATGTTAATGAATTCTTCCAAATTATTTTTTATTTATTCTAGTTAATTCTCAAATTATGATATATTAGTGTAAAATTATTATTTCATTATACATACTTTTATAATATTATACAGTAGTCAACATTGGAAGTGGATCAAAAAAGTTAATCAAAGTTTTCCTAAGACAAGAATATCCGTTCTTTGGTTTTAGGACAACTTTGATGAAAGGTTTTGGTCCTCTTCAAATGTTGACTACTGTATATAATAAAAATATTATTTCTTCCTCAGGTTCTCCACAGTCTCAGCTGTATGGCTCATAAGAACCGTCTCTTCTTGGTAGCTAACATGCCGTCCCGTCAGAGCTGTAACCGAACCGCAGACCCTCGCTGTCCTGCAGACGGTCAGTACCAGTTCAACACAAATGTGGCGTTCAGCGATCAGGGCGTCATCGTGGCCCGATATCACAAGCAGAACTTGTACTTTGAGGCGGCGTTTGATGCTCCGCCAGAGTGCGAGTATGTCACATTCACCACACCATTTGCGGGCCGATTCGGGGTGTTTACATGCTTCGACATTCTGTTCCGTGACCCAGCGGTGACTCTAATAAAAGAAATGGGCGTCCGGCAGATTGTGTATCCGACCGCGTGGATGAACCAGCTCCCCCTGCTGGCCGCTGTACAGTTCCAGCGTTCATTCTCGCACGCAACAGGCATCACACTACTTGCCGCCAACGTTCGAGCTGCCAAATACGGCATAACCGGCAGCGGCATCTTTACGCCATGGGATTCGCTCATTCATCATGACACAGAGGGGAATTCTGGGAAATTGTTAGTGCGTAGAGTGCCAGTTTTGGATTCATTATTTATTGGGGATAACGCGCATAAACTGGTACCATTTTCTGGGTATCCAAAGGAGAGTTCAAAAGAACCAGAAAAGATGCATGTTTGGCCTACAGGTAGTTTTAACGCAAATCATGATGGAAAATACTGCCAGAAAGACTCTGAATGTGCAGCTTCATCTACAACATTTAACTCCATCATGATGTATGATAATTTCACTCTGGTGCCTTTGCAGGGCACTGAAGGGAACATCAGCATTTGTAGTGGTTCAGTCTGCTGCCACCTGCTGTTCCGGAGGTCAGATGCACGTGAGTTTTACGCTCTAGGTGTCTTTGACGGCCTCCATGTGGTGCATGGGACGTATTACCTGGAGATTTGCGCTCTGGTGAAGTGCACAGGTGAGCATCACAGCAGCTGCGGAGGAGAAACCGAACACGCTCAGACGCTGGTGGACTTCAGGCTCACAGGGACCTTCACGACTCCATATGTGTTTCCTGGGATTCTGGGAAGCGGGATGATGCTGGATGTTCCGGATCATTCCGGTTGGGAGGGTGGGAATAACTTTTACATGAGCCGGATGGGAATGAGCGCTGGGCTTGTGACTGCCATGCTGTATGGGAGACACTACGAGAAGGACAATGTCTAAAAACTTACATGGGCTTTATTGTAGTGCACTACAAATGAAATCAGTTGACCTTAAAGAAATGCATTTGTTCACCCAAAAATGAAAGTGGAAAATTCTGTCATTGTTTTAATAAAAACCTGTTCTTATTCATAAAAAGTATTTTAAGAAAATTCATGCTCTTCTATATGAAAACATATAATGAAACGTATAATGAATGAAGTAAAGCTCCAAAAACTAAAATTAAAACCTCTCCTGCTATATTTCAAATGATCTTAAGTCTTACAATTGCTTTAAGTGAGAAACAGACCCAAATTTAAGGTATTATTGGCTAAAAATCTTCCTCTTTGCCACAAGAATGACATGAGGGTAAGGAAATGACAGTTTAATTTGGGGGTAGAATTAATTTAAAGCAACCATAAGACTGAATTCAGTGTGAATCCTTTCATTGTCGCCTGAATTGCTCACTAATAACAGCAAAAGAGACACTCATTTATCGACTGGTATTTACAAAACATTTAAATATTAAAATAGATAATATGGAATGTTAGATGGGTAAAAAGATACTGAAACAGAAAAATATATAAATATTTAAAACAGATAATACAAAACGTCAAATGGGTTGAAAAGATGTCTGAAATAGACAAAAAATAAATATTAAAATGGATAATACAGAATATTAAATAGGATAAAAAGATGTAATAAAGTAATTAACAAATATAGACAAATATCAAATAAAAAAAAATCATCAGTAAATGGATTTAAAAGACTGGGATTGGATAAATGTTTTCTTGTAGGCATATTCATTTATGATCTTATATGTTCTTTTAACATATATGAATATATATATTATATATATATATATATATATATATAATATAATATAATATAATATAATAACCAAACTCGGCCCATCCCGGACTCCATATTTTCACGTTTGTTAAATGTGCCAATTTTCTGTAATAAATTAAGACTCTGTGGAATTTTATGGCAAAATGATTTATTATTTATAATTATTAATAATTACTAACAATGTACCAAAAGGTCAAGTCACACACCTGATCTTTTCATTGTCTTTGAACTCTTATAAAATAATCACACATACACACCATTCAAATTCACGATCTCTCACACACACACAGCAGGAAGAACGCTATAATTCCTCACAACAGCAGAGGAATAAATACTCCGTCTGAACCCTGAAAGGCTTTTTTTGCTTATCATTTTTTCATAATAAATAATCCATGATGATGCAAACCTAAATTCAATCTTCATGCACAAACGGGGATAAAAGCAAAGTCTGCAGCTCTTGGTCCCTGACGTCTTTAGTTTAGTTTCGCCTCCTCGTGTTTCACATGAATGCTGGGAATTACAGTCCCACAGCTGTCAATATGAGCCGTTTGCTTCTCATAAAAGAAAACAAAATGAACTTGGGTTTAAATAATGAATAGTAGTGATACTTGAGGGTTCAAAACAGCTCGATACTGTAGAGAATAAACAAACTGAACTGTAGTGTGGGCCATTTCTGGGCATTATTTTCCTGTTTTTCCACTTTCTCCTGAGACTTTGGCCACACCGGTCATAAAGCGATGACCCTAATTAGCATATAGTCACCTTTCAGCCAATGAGGCGTTAGTTTAAGACACTGAGAGGTTGTCAGTACGTTTCTGAGTCTGAATCGTTGAGTTCATCATCGGGGACGATGAGGCCGTCTTCGCGGCCCAGGCTGTTGAATTTACGGTAGGAGACATGCTCGGAGCGCAGCATGGGTAAAGGGTCAAAGGTCACGGTCTTGGATGGGCTGGAGTAATGGTTGATGGTGGTAAAGGTGAGGCTGGACATGGTGTTGGTGCTGCTGGGAGAGATGGGCATCATGGAGGAGAGGATCAGCGCCAAACAGTCAGCCACATCTTTGTTCGGGGCGCAAGCCAAAGCTGGCGTGTAACCTGGAAAACACATCTGATTAAATTCAATGTCCTGGCATGCAAAACTAAATCATGTTCATTCATGTTCTTTGTATTATTTGTAAACCATTCAGTGTTTGTATTGCATTTACATTTATTAATTTAGCAGACAGACACTTTTATCTAAAAGGACTTACAAATCAGTTGAGTCAATGCTTGATTGATTTGATAATAACAACATTAAAAAACAAAAAACTTATTTATAGACTGGTAATGACCTAAAGAAAGAGAGTCAAAGCTAGTTTAACATTTACAGTACTTATTAAACACTTTTGGTACTTTTAATAGTAAAATATACAGTAGAATGTTAAATGTGGTAAAAAGATACATGAAAATAAATATATTATACAGAAGTATTAAATAAAAATAAGAACCAGTAAGTGCATGCACGTAACAAACCAAAGCTGGAGTGTAACTTGGGAAACATTAAATTATTAGAAATAAATTTATTTTAATTATTAATTAAATAAATGTTTAGGCATGAGAAATGATATTCGACAAACTTTTTTTTGTTTGCTTTTGAAAAATGTCTCTACTGCTAATCAAGGCTGCATTTAATTGATCAAAAATACAGTAAAACAGTAATATTATGAAATATTATTACAGTACAATTCACAATTTCTACAGTATGTGATGGCAAAGCTTTACTGTCTCTTTTGATCAATTTAATGCATCCTTGCTAAATATAAGCATTTCTTTTAAAAGAAATAATAATAGTAGTAGTAGTGGGTGATGTTTATTCAATGTAGATTTCAATTTAAAAGCTTTACTATTATTCATTTTATTTTTGTATTTTGCTGTGTTATTGTATAATAGAGATGCAGTTATACTTTCTATTAATATTTTGAATTTGGTTTTATTTTTGTTTTCCTTTTTCAGTTTCATTTTAAATGTTTAGTATTTTTGTGTTTTATTAGTTCTTTTTTTGTCCAAGTAAAATTCACTGTTTACACTACAGGCAGTGATTTTAAATGTTCACCGTTCTCATCCACGGCGAGGACACTGGCTCCTTTACCCAGCAGCTCCTGTACGACCACCGTCAGCCCATTACGAGCAGCGACGTGCAGCGGCCTGAGACAAAGATAAAAAACAGCTCTCTGTAATCTCTATAAAACTGAGATGAGGAGGACAAGAAATGAGCAAAATACGGGATACAGGACTCACGTCTGCAGCGCTGCGTTTGTGCAGTTGATCAGGTTTCTGTCTGTTACCTTCTCAAGAATTAACAAGGCACTGGTTTCATGTCCCTACAACACACAAACAATGCCTATTAAACTAGATTTGCATTTCCTGATGGAAATACTTGTGCACACGAATATAAAAGAGGTTTTGAGATGCTAGATACTATATGAATATATATGGCAAAAAATGTATCACTGAAACTGAGGATATCTTTTTTCCACCAAGCAGCAGGAGGAATTCATTTTACGCTCAAGCAGCTCTTTACATGCTTCTTTGTGCGTTTCTGTAGTTTGTCTGGCTGCAGGGCTGCACTGATGAACAGTGGATGTCAGACTGTCATGTTTGGTGTAAATCAGTGTGTGAGCATGTGTTTGGTACCTTACTGCAGGCCAGATGCAGGGCTGTGTTTCTGTGAGCGTCCTGTAGTGTCAAATCAGCTTTAGCGCTGCTCACCAGCACCTCTGACAAACACAATCAGCAGCTCAAATTAATATCAGCAACACATCCAGCTGCTGTCAGACACGTCTGACATGATTACAGCAGCTTCCTGAATAACAACACATCTGCTGTAATGACAGACATCTGAAGAAAACTGTAGTGCCGCCTTGAGCCACAGAAACTCAATAACATGCAAGAATGTTGTTATTGGTTACTAACTATGAAAACTATTGAAAATGACTGAAATAAATTAAATCATAAATATTAAATAAAAAACAAGCTTAAAAATGAGAAATTTTGCCTTGGCAATTAACTGAAAATAAGCTGAAGTACTATACTAAAACTAAAACTGACATAAAAATAAAGCTAAACAGAAATAATAAAAATGACGAAAGCAAATAAAATGACAAACTACAAAAAGTAAAGCTAAATAGATCATAACTAACACTAATAAAATTATTCAAACTAAATCTGAAAGTAAAAAATTAAAGCTAAATGGAAACTAATGCAAATGTCAAAAGTAAAACTAAAACTACAATTAAAATGAAAACTGATAAAACCTTAGTGTTAAAAATACTGTTTGGCAATGTTAGGAAACGTTATTTGCAGAAGTAATGTGTTATATTGCAGTTTTACTTATAATAAAAGTAGCATTCTGTTACATTGTAAAATTTCTACTGCATTTGACAGAACTTTGTTACTTTTAAGCATTTGTTACTTTGTTACTACTTCTTTGTTAATCTGCTTCTGCTGTATACTGAGAGAGCAGTGTGTGTCTCACCGACGGCGTTCGTTTGTCCGTTCTCGGCGGCCATCATGAGCGGGGTTTTTCCCAGCATGTCGATGGCGTTGACCTGAGCGTTGTGACCCAGCAGCAGCTGCAGACACTCCACATGATCGGTGTAAGCGGCGGCGTGGAGCGACGTCCTGCAGAACACACAAAACATATCCAATCAACGATATACTGTAGTGCTGTTCTGAAACATCTGAGCCATGAGGAAAACCTGTTCTCACCTGGACTGAGAGTCTGTGGCGTTTACAATCGCTGGACCTAAAGTTTCTATCAGCATCTCAGCTGCAGACTCATTATCATTAATACTGAAACAGAGAGAGGCACTGTACGTAAATTAAACAGTATGTTTTACAAGGAAATATTTCAGTCTTTCTACTTCAAAATTTCACCTTTAATTCAATGTTACTTGCTGTTCCTTTGTAATTAACTGTGAAATTTACGAGCAATTTCTGAGTGTGTCATGCTTTAATACAAACATTTAATATGAACATATGCACATGACATGATACGAGCAGGTGTTTCTTACACAGCGCAGTGCAGCGGACTGAAGGAGTTTCCTTCCGGCCTGTGAAACACTTCGTACTCTAAGAGCAGCTCAACACACGCGTCATGACCTGAGATCAACAGATCAATATGCAAAATATTATTTATTACAGCCCTGCATCTTCACAAATAATTCTGCTGATTTGCATGAAAGGCCTCATATTAATTTATTTGACAATGCGGAGTTCAAAAATATCAATAAAAACTTTCCATCACATATAGTTTTTTTTTTTTTTTTTACAAAATAAGAACAAAATCTACTAAAAAAAGGCAAAAACAAACAAAATTGCTAAAACTTCAACTAAAATGAAAACAAAAACTGATTCAAAATATTAATAAAATATAAATAACTTATTTATTTCAGTTAATGTTTATCTCAAATAACGAACATGCTTTTTTTTTTCTTTGGATAAAAGCGTCTGCTAAATGACTAAATGTAAATATTTTTAAGGTTTTAGTTTACTATAGTAACCTTGATATGCATCAGATTTGATGCACTTCTAAAAATTAAAAGCAGTCAAATGTCAAAAGTTTTGGTTTTAATGACAAATAGAAGCATTAAAATATATCAACAGTATAACAGTATTATCATCATTTAAAATTATTTAATATTTTAGTAGTTTTTCAAATATTTTATTTCAGGTAATATTAATTTCAAATAACAAGAAATAAATATATACATATATATTTTTTTAATTCAATGTTTTCATTTTAGTTAGGCTGAGAATTGAACTAATAGTAGTAATCCGGCTCAAATTCAGACAGGAATCATGCGTTTGTGGCAGCTGTTTCTGCTGATTAAAGGAAAATTCAAGAATTCTACACCTTATAGATGGTTGTCGAAAGCAAAAATGCTACAGAATCCACATATTTTGTGAGAAAGTATGACGTTCTAGAGCAAAGACAGGCACTATTGTTGGAATCAGCAGTACAAAATTGCTGGATTTCGTTCTGCTCTTTTCGTTTTCTGCTCTTTCGTTTGCTCTGATGGCAGTAAGTTTGGCGTCACACATGTACCGTTATAACAGGCCCAGTGCAGGGGTGTGTAACCACAGTTGTCCTTGAGGACGAGGACGGTCTTCTGGGCCTTCAGAAGGGCCCTCAGAACCCCCACATGACCACAGGCAGCAGCCAGGTGCATAGGAGAGCGCCCCCTGCTGTCCTGAACCAGCAGACTGGAGCCGTGCTGCAACAGCACCTCCACACACGCCTCCTGACCCATCACTGCCTGTGACACACACACACACACACACAGAGTGATTTACACACACTGACACAAGGAAGCACTTAGCTTAATATGACTTTAAACAACTTCAGATGAATGTTTAAGGTTATGTACAAGTCTGTCGAGAGCATGTGAGGCATAAAATTGTATCTCATTCCTCAGTTTTAATTAAATAAATAAATAAAACTTAAAAAATAACTTAAATTTAAAATAAAAATAAATGTACAATTAATAATTACTATAAAAATTAAACTACAAATATAAATAAATAAAATGATATGGATATTATGGATAACCATTTTGAAATTCTGTTTTTCTTCAATACAATAAATAAACAAACCAAAAAGAAATACAATAAGTTAAAATTAAATAATCATATTGTTCCAGGTTCAGAACAAGCAGCATTTGTGGTGTTACCACAGAAAAGTTTTCAATTCTAAATTTTGAATACAACTCAAATAAATACATAAAAATTAACCAAAATAAACAAACAAACAACATACTGTTCTGAAAGTATACAGAAAATATTAAACTTTCCCTTGACACACAAAACGATACCAGAAAGACAGTTTTACATACAGGGAAATCCACCAAAATGCATTTGTAAATCTGTAAAGCTTATATTCATCTGCTGAGAAAAGACAATTTTATGGAAGAATAAAATAAACACTGTAACATACATACAAGCTGCAAATTTATTTTACTATATTTTTTATTTGAAACCCTCAAAGCACATGGCCCAGTTTACTTCCATTGTCCCATTACTAAAATACTAAACATTTTGTTCATTACTAACTATATTCATTATTTTAAATTATTTATTATCATCATGACAGTAGTTGATTTAATAATTGCATTGATGTTGGCCCAGTTTACTTCCATTGTAAATCCATTACTAAAATACTTTTTTTACTATTACTATTATAAATGTATTTATCATCGCATTATTGTATTGATAGCATTTAACTTGTATTGAAGCCATTCCTTTAAAACTGAAGCAAAGAAGAGTTTCTTTTGAGAAAAATATAGAGGAAAAATAGAGAGTAAACTGAAATTGAATATGAAGGCAGGTGTCTGTGTGTGACTGACCCCGCGGTGGAGGGCCGTCCTGCCGCATTTATCTCTGGCCTCCACACTGGCTCCTTTACTCAACAGAAGATACACACAGTCTGTGTGTCCACCCAGAACCGCCAACATCAGAGGAGTCCTGACCACACACACACACACGATCAGATCAACAATCCCACAATCATTTAACCATACATCTGAGATACTGCAGTGCTGAACTCACTGTCCCTTCCCATCACGCATGCTGACGGCCGTCTGCTGGTCAGTGTTGTGGATGAGCAGACGCAAACACTCAGAGTGACCGTTCGTGGCTGCAGACACAAAAATACACAAATCATCTCATCTGACCTCACATATCTTCATGCACCATCAAGTCTGGCTATGCAAGACAAGCATTATAAAACCAGTGTAGTTTGACCAAAAACTAACCATATAGACAGAAGGACACCATATGATTGACATGTAATAAAGCGATCAAGCACAGTTTGTATGTTAAACTGGATATACACAACAGTTTGAGGTCAGTAAGATTTTTTCAATTCTGAAAGAAATTAATGCATTTATTCTTTTATTTTATGCATTAAATTGACCAAAGATGACAGTAAAGACATTTATAATGTAACAAAACTTTCGATTCCAATAAATGCTGTCCTTTTGAACTTTCTAGTGTAAAACGTATCACTGTTTCAATAAAAATATGAAGCTACACAACAGTTTTCAACACTGATAATAATCAGAAATGTTTCTTGAGCAGCAAATCAGCATATTAGAATAATTTCTGAAGGATCATGTGACTCTGAAGACTGGAGTAATGATGATGAAAATTCAGCGCTGCATCACAGCAATTACATTTTAACATTAACATAGAAAACAGTTATGTTAAATAGAAATAATATTTCACAAATTTTGACGTATTTTTGATCAAATAAATGCAGCCTTGGTGAGCAGAGAATTTTTTTAATAAACATTAAAAAATCTTGCTGACCACAAACTTGTCAGTGATGGTGAACATAAAGGTGCGCTAATGGAAATCTCATGTATTAGCTATTAAATGTCGCAAACAAACCTGAACATCGATTAAAAAAAAAAAAGAAAGATCAATTCAGCAACTTCAACAATCAGTTCAAAAACTCAAGTCCAGCAACTAGTATAGGCAGTCAACTGTGCATAATATACAGCAGCGTTCAGGCTAAGGCTGAGTCTAGTGTGTGACGTCTGTATTTTTGTGTGGTTGACCTGCTGTGTGTGTGTGTGTGTGTGTGTGTATGTGTGTGTGTGTCATTGACCTGCGGAGTGTGCGGCGCTCCTCTTGTGTGTGTAGTCCTTCAGCATCATGGACGCGCCCTGATTGATCAGTATATCCACACACTCCACGTGACCCTTAAACGCCGCCAGACTCAGAGCAGTGTGACCCTGCGGCGTCCTCACGTCCAGATCCAGCAGAGACTGGACCAGAACCTCCAGTGCGTGATGGTGACCGTGATACGCCTGGGGAAAAAAAATACTAAAATATTATAAAACAGATTCTAACTCTAAAATCTGTCTGGATGAGCCACATTTTAAAGCACTGAAGCTGATCTTTGACTTGCAAGTTGAACTTAAACTAGACTTATGAACCACATTATTTAGTTCAAGACTATATTACACTTAATTATTTAATGAACAAAGTGCCTTTTTTATTTTTTGAACATGAGCCTAACACCATTTTATTGAGTCAAAATCAATGTAATACACTGTTATTTTAGTATTATTTATATGCTTTGAAAGTGTTTATTAATATTTTGAATTAGCTTTTTATATTGTTTTTATATTTTCACTTCTCATTTGAATTATAGTTTAATTCTATTAATAAAATTATTATTAATACTTATTTATAACTTGTTTTTATTATTTCAGTTTGAGTTTTAGTAACCATTAAACACAACATTAAATAATGAAAAACTTTGTACTGCATCAGTGTCGTTGTTAACTAAAAATTAACAGAAAATTGGAAATTGAAATAAAGCTGAAATAAAACAAAATATATAGATATAGATGAAAAATGTGAACTTGAAAAACGTAACTGAAAATAAATAGCAATAAAATCTAAATATAATAAATTTAATATAAAAATATAATATTTTCTTTATTTCAGCTTTTTTTAATCACTAAAAACAATTTTTAACAGTTTTAGTTAACAATAACAACACAGTGTTTTATTGTTTAATGCTGTTTTGAATGACTCGTTTTACAAATGGCAGTATTCTTCAGCTGAACCAGAAATATTCCACCTATATATATATATATATATATATATATATATATATATATATA
>JAFVLL020020057.1:0-12851 GCA_021397915.2 Tor tambroides | reverse complement strand
CCCATGATTGTGTAGCCTACAGAACTAGACTGAGAGACCATTTAAAGGCCTTTGCAGATGTTTTGAGTTAATTAGCTGATTAGAGTGTGGCACCATGTTTCTTCAATAATGAACCTTTTCACAATATTCTAATTTTCTGAGATACTGAATTTGGGGTTTTCATTAGTTGTCAGTTATAATCATCAAAATTAAAAGAAATAAACACTTGAAATATATCATTCTGTGTGGAATGAATGTATACATTATACAAGTTTCACTTTTTGAATGGAATTAGTGAAATAAATCAACTTTTTGATGATATTCTAATTATATGACCAGCACCTGTACATGCATATTGTGCAAACACAAATTTTAGTTTGGATGCGATTTAATCGATTTCACAGCCCTAATTTATACATTTAAATCACTCATTCATATATTCATTTATGTAGTCTTTATTTCTATTATTCTTATACTTTAGTTTCCTATGGCATATAAATGGTCTTGTTAATCTCATGTATTATTATTTATACACACATTTTATAATACGCCAGCATCTCAGGGTTTAGTGTCAGATTTTAAGTGTTGTACTGGCCGTGTCATGGCACCTACTGAGTGTAAAACAATAGGTTTTTGTTTTGTCTGTTTTAGCGTGTCTGTGTTTAGTCTGTGTACAGTTTCACATCATAACAGCATCCACCTCTCTAAAAAAGCATTCAGCTGGAAGGCATTTACAATACACATTTGTTCGAGTTGGATTGTGGCTTTCATGGATATCTCTTTTCTTTTGAAATGTTCAGATTGGCCACACTTTGAGAGGTTGGTTTTGACAGAGACGACCCACAGCAATAGCTGCAGTGACTCAGTCTTGCACACCCAGGCACAGTCGCTGTCAGCCGTCTGTTTACCTCAATCCCACCAGCCCTGGCACAGCACAGATCCTGCCGTCTCCCAGCAGCTGGCACACATTAGGCAGAACGTGGTTCGGTTTACACTTCCAGTGACAGTCACAGCAGATACGCCGTTGTGTCTGCTCAGAAGAATCCCTGAAGATTTGCTAGCTCTTGAACCAGCGTAAATGACTTCAAATGGTTCAGTGCGTACTGCACTGGAAGTTGTTACTGGAAGGTCATTATCCGTGTTGAGGAAACTACTTTCAAACTTTTCAAGCTACTATTATTTTAAAGTATTTAAAGTATAGTCAGACTGTAGTTTTGGAAGAGTGGTTAGCTATACTATTATAATAAAAAGCGATAACTACGTTAAAGCTACTTAGGGGGCAATATTTCTTTATGTATGTATACATATAATTTAATAAGACACATTTTCCTGGCCCAGACAATCAGTTAGTGAAAATGTAAGATAGTAACGTCTCTACTTTCAATTATTCAACACTGGTTATGGGGTACAAACAGGCAAAAATGTATTTTTCCTGTACTGGAAAACTCTGAAACCATTCTGAGAATGGAAAAATCTTTCAAAGCTTCGAGGTGAATGATATCAGTGCACAAAATGTGTATTTTATTCATTTTATATTTGTGTAGTCTTATCAGACTTTGTGTAAACATCTTAAAGGGAAAGTTCACTCAAAAGAAAATTCTGTCATTAATTACTCACCCTCATGTCGTTCCAAACCCATAAGACCTTTGTTGATCTTCGAGACACAAATTAAGATATTTTTGATGAAATATGAGAGCTTTCTGACCTTCCATAGACAGCAATGCAACTGACACATTCAAGGCCCAGAAAGGTAGTAAGGACATCATTAAAATAGATGCAGGAGCCACTTCGAAGACTGACACGGAAGAGAAGAAATTGTTTAATAAAGTTATTTTTGTTTTCTTTGTGCACAAAAAGTATTCTCATAGCTTCATAACACTACGGTTGAACCACTGATGTCACATGGACTATTTTAACAATGTCCTTATACTACCGTTCTGGGCCATGCCAGTAACATTGCTGTCTATGCAGGGTCAGAAAGCTCCCACATTTAATCAAAAACATCTTAATTTGTGTTCCGAAGATGAACAAAGGTCTTACAGTTTTAGAAAGACATGATGGTGAGAAATTCATGACAGTTTTCATTTTTGTGTATCCCTTTAAAGCTCGTGCAGCCACTGTCTATGTTACATAGACATATTTTTGGTTTGGACATGCAGTTGTTGTTGGCTTGGATATAGGTTTGGGGATCATCTAGTAAGGAAGAGCTGTCATGTTGCCTTCACTGTCGTCCTGTGATTCATTAAATAGCAGCAAGTACTTGATCCCATGACCCCTGTGGTGCCACCTGTCAATCTGTGCTGGAGGTCGTGACCCTATGACCCTGTGGACAGACAAATACTGAATTATTGAACAGTTTGGGCTGCAATGAGTTAAAAAAAAAAAAAGTGTATTGAGAGTGATGCACCTTCCTTAGTTTTTTGCTCTGTGTCCTTTTTATGTTTACGTTTTTTGTTTTATGTCATTTTTCACAACAGTTCTTATGAAGTGTTAATCTGATAAGTATAGTTTAACTTTTATTTAACCTGGAATATTCCTTTAAGGCCTGATGATATGAATTTACTACATTACATTCTTGCAGCCAATAGTTAACTTTTAGACCATATGGAGAAAAAAGTACCCATAAGTTCTGACAAAGCGAGCACCCCTTCAGGCAAGTATTTGCTCAGCTCTGTGAAGCCTGTGGGGGGAGTAGGATAGAATACAAACTCTGGCCTTGACTGAGATGCTTTCACAGGGCCTCTAATGAGGAAAATATGTCTCTTTTGTTATTTCGCATTCAGATGTGATCCCAAGGTTTGTGGGAAGAGGTAAAGAGAGAACAAAAATATAAAAGCGACTGATCACGTTTCAAGATTCAGCTTTATTTGCGTTCAGACTTTGTCTGTTAACTCCTTCAGTGCCCGTGTAAAAATCTTAGCCAAAAATCGCTGCTTTGATCCTCGGATGCTGTGGATGGTTACCCAGGTGTTGCTGTGTTTGGGGTGTTTTAGCATTAGCATTTTATGTGGTTGCAGGGGTTCTAATTGGTTGCTAGCATGTTTTGGGCCAAAGTCAGAATCTCTGATATTCTCGTCTCTAGATATTACCACTGTCTTGTGTTATTTTATATTATATATATTATTTTTTTCAAAAGTGTCAAGTGTCTGTGATAGCCTAAACTATTTTATTTTTTATTTTATTTTATTTTGCAAGAGAGTAAAGTCTCTGATACTCTGATCTATAGATAATACCAGTATGTTAACGTTGCTTTTGATTTTTTTTTTTTAATTCTGATCTATAGATATTAAGCATATTTTATTTTAGAAATAAGGTCTCTGTGATATTCTGATCTCTTGTTTTATTTTTTTTGTTTAGTGCTATTTAGTTTTAGTTTTATTTTATTCTAATCTCTAGATTTGTCCTGTGTTTTGTTTTATTTTTGTTTGTTTGTTTTTTTGTTTTTTTATTTTATTTATTTTTTAAATGAATAAACAAACATGGACTTTTTTAACTGAACGTGTGACTTCCATTCCAAGAGCATATTAAGCATTGTGCTTCATGCCGTCTCTGGTCTGACCGAATGGTTGGTTTGGCACTGAAGTGCGTTTACAGTACAGCTCAGTCTCTAAAACAATTAGCCCCTATTAAAGAAAGTTCAAGCAAAGTTTAGATTCAAACTGATGTATTTATGAAATATGAAACACAAACATCACATTAGCAAAAGAAACTCTTATCTTGGCGACTGCCGTTAATAGGCTTTGTGTGCCAAAGTGTGTGCTAGCTAAGAAATATAGAGAGGATGAAACAGCAGCTCCCTTGAAACTTATAACCCAAACCTGGGTGCACGGTGACACGTCCTTTCTAACTTTAAGACTTCTATTGAGAAAAGCACAAGTGAACTGCTCTTAAGGGTAAAACACAACGAGAGTGTGTGTGATTGGAGGAGAGAGCACTTTTAATAACAGTTGTTTCAAATGTTCTCAAAGGGGCTCAGCTTGCAGCAGATTTTCTAAAGAGGCAGAAAAGGGGATTTTGATGTTGTGCACAAAAGAATTGTTTGCTGAGTGTGGAGAGATGTACAATGCACATTTACTCTTACTTCACTGAAAAACTCTCTCTTCTCGCTTTCTACCTCTATCTGTGTCCTTAGATGAGGTGCAGAGTCCATGTGGTAGGAGCTACAGATTTTGTCTGTTAATTGCTTCCTTGCAACCTTGATACTCGTACACAAAAGCCCTCGAACACAAAGCTGATGAGATATTTTTCAGCTTTCATGGTTTATTTCTCAAGTAAAACCTTGAAATTAGTGGAGGCATTATCTGGTGAGCTCAAGGACAGCTTCTTTGCTTTGCGTTTTGTTTGCTCTGAATGCTTGTTTTTGCGCTTGTGAAGGTGGCTTTATCACAAGGTCCAGACTGAAATTTTAGATTTTTTTTTTTAAGTGCATTTTCTCTTATTTTATTTTATATTTTATTTTATTTTATTTTACCTCTGTTTAAAGTGTCAGAGCATTCACTTGTTTTTTTTGTTTTTTTTTTAATAATTAGCATTTATAAATCTCCATGTTTCGTTATGGGTTTAACAATGGGCTTATCACAAGGTCCAGACTGAAATTTTAGAATTTTTTTTAGTGCATTTTCTCTGATTTTATTTTATTTTATTTACCTCTGTTTAAAGTGTCAGAGCATTCACTTGTTTTTTTTTTTTTTTAATAATTAGCATTTATAAATCTCCATGTTTCGTTATGGGTTTAACAATGCAGGCACATGGCAATTGTTGCAAATACTGCGCTCCAGTGATGATTATCCACACTCGGAGATTAGCTCTGAATGCTGACAGCTGTTTCAGCTCTAGGCAATTATTCCACCATACAACATTTCTTCAGAGGAAACGGCTCTACGGTTATAATCTGTCTTGGCCCAGCACAGCCTACCAAAGCGCAGACAACATGCACAGCAGGAGCCAGACAGAACGGAGCGGCGGGTATCAGATCTGCCTCTCTTTCACTGACTTCACCCGGTGCTGGAGTTACATGAGGCTGCAGGATAGTGGTTGGCCGCTAGTGTTGTCTTGATTGCTCTGCAGATCATTTACATTTGGCCATGGAGAGGATGATGCAGCTCGCTTGGCTTCGACAGGAAGGAACAAACTCTCTGAACCAGATATGACACAGTCTTCTGGACCGTTCGTGTGTGTGCATTCACGTGCACCTGTGTAAACATAAAACATAAAAACACTTAGCTGTCAGCAAAGGCATCATAACCTGGCTGAATGGAAATAATGCATGGGGTAAAAAAAACAGCAAAAAAAAAAACATTTTTGGATTACTAATAGAAAATCGACAATGTTATGATCATTCTCAACAATCATAAAATTTCTTGCAAACATAATCGGAAACATAGTAGAAACATATTTGCATTTTTGTATTTATCTGCACTAAAAAATACACGTGTGTGTGTGTGTGTGTGTGTGTATTCTTAGAGAATATTTTTTTTTTTTTACTTTTACCGAATTCCTTTCGTCTGTTATACAGGTGCTGGTCATATAATTAGAATATCATCAAAAAGTTGATTTATTTCACTAATTCCATTCAAAAAGTGAAACTTGTATAATGTATACATTCATTCCACACAGACTGATATATTTCAAGTGTTTATTTCTTTTAATTTTGATGATTATAACTGACAACTAATGAAAACCCCAAATTCAGTATCTCAGAAATTAGAATATTACTTAAGACCAATACAAAGAAAGGATTTTTAGAAATCTTGGCCAACTGAAAAGTATGAACATGAAAAGTATGAGCATGTACTTAGTTGGGGCTCCTTTTGCCTGAATTACTGCAGCAATGCGGCGTGGCATGGAGTCGATCAGTCTGTGGCACTGCTCAGGGTGTTATGAGAGCCCAGGTTGCTCTGATAGTGGCCTTCAGCTCTTCTGCATTGTTGGGTCTGGCATATCGCATCTTCCCTTTCACAATACCCCATAGATTTTCTATGGGGTTAAGGTCAGGCGAGTTTGCTGGCCAATTAAGAACAGGGAGCTTCATGGTCCTTAAACCAGGTACTGGTAGCTTTGGCACTGTGTGCAGGTGCCAAGTCCTGTTGGAAAATGAAATCTGCATCTCCATAAAGTTGGTCAGCAGCAGGAAACATGAAGTGCTCTAAAACTTCCTGGTATACGGCTGTGTTGACCTTGGACCTCAGAAAACACACTGGACCAACACCAGCAGATGACATGGCACACCAAACCATCACTGACTGTGGAAACTTTACACTGGACCTTGAGCAATGTGGATTCTGTGCCTCTCCTCTCTTCCTCCAGACTCTGGGACCCTGATTTCCAAAGGAAATGCAAAATTTACTTTCATCAGAGAACATAACTTTGGACCACTCAGTAGCAGTCCAGTCCTTTTTGTCTTTAGCCCAGGCGAGACGCTTCTGACGCTGTCTGTTGTTCAAGAGTGGCTTGACACAAGGAATGCGACAGCTGAAACCCATGTCTTGCATACGTCTGTGCGTAGTGATTCTTGAAGCACTGACTCCAGCTGCAGTCCACTCTTTGTGAATCTCCCCCACATTTTTGAATGGGTTTTGTTTCACAATCCTCTCCAGGGTGCGGTTATCCCTATTACTTGTACACTTTTTTTCTACCACATCTTTTCCTTCCCTTCGCCTCTCTATTAATGTGCTTGGACACAGAGCTCTGTGAACAGCCAGCCTCTTTTTGCAATGGACCTTTGTGTCTTGCCCTCCTTGTGCAAGGTGTCATTGGTCGTCTTTTGGACAACTGTCAAGTCAGCAGTCTTCCCCATGATTGTGTAGCCTACAGAACTAGACTGAGAGACCATTTAAAGGCCTTTGCAGGTGTTTTGAGTTAATTAGCTGATTAGAGTGTGGCACCAGGTGTCTTCAATATTGAACCTTTTCACAATATTCTAATTTTCTGAGATACTGAATTTGGGGTTTTCATTAGTTTTCAGTTATAATCATCAAAATTAAAAGAAATAAACACTTGAAATATATCAGTCTGTGTGGAATGAATGTATACATTATACAAGTTTCACTTTTTGAATGGAATTAGTGAAATAAATCAACTTTTTGATGATATTCTAATTATATGACCAGCACCTGTATATTATCTAATTGCTAATTGACCAAGAAACAATATTTTAGTAATATTCTTATGTTTAATGCACTTTAAATTGGATTTTTCAAAAGAAAATGGTCTTTGCAGTTTTTGCATCCATCATTTTTATAGTGTTTGGATTATGATACGGCACATTAATCTTCAGAGCACACATTAAGATATTTTTGATGAATTGCAAGTGTAGGGATGCACCGAAATAAATTCTTGGCCTATTGCATAAATTAAATAGCCAAAATGTGCTTTTTACTGTTTTGTCCTGCTTTTCAAATAAAAAATAAATAAATTACAAAACAACAATTTAAAAATATTTACTTAACACTGAAAATTTTTAACATTCTATCAGACATTATATCAACAATGCACAATTTAACTTAAAATTAATAAGTTACTGAATTAATATTTTTTGGCCATTTTTGGGACCCCCTTCTTGAATCAGGCATGTATTTTTACTGTACAAATAAATGCAGCCTTGCTGAGCAGAAGAGACTTCTTTTAAAACAGAGTATATTACAAATCCCAATTTGAACACTATGTGTGAATGTTATAATAAATGTATAGAGCTGTTGTAGGGTAATTATTATTATCATTATTATTGTCTTATTTTTTTATTTTATTTTACAGAACAACAGTAAAATTATAATACTAACATTCATGAATGTTGATGGAGTTGTTGCTTTTTCTTAGATTTTATTTTGGCAGAAACCCACAGGAAGACCTTAGTGCTTCTTTTTGTTGACAACAGCATGCAGCTATTTAAATGATTCTCATTACAAATTTGGGAAGATGTTTGTCACACGTATCACATTGTCACATGTCCTTAAAAAAATGATAAAAATGTTACTGAGCAAATGATGAGTAACAGTGTTTCAGCGCAGAATTTCCTCACGCTTTGGACTTTGAACCCTGGTGCCGCCAGCTCGTGCAGCGCTTTTTGAATGCAATCCGTGCGTGTATTTGAAAACACAACATTCTGCAGTTTATTTACTGATCGTTTAAGGCCATTTCGCGATTTCAGTCATCACAGTAACCAGCAACAACCACCTCTTCCTCTTCTCATCGGAGACATGAGATGCAGCACTAAGCAGTCTCTCGCTGTCGGTGCTTCGTGCTTGTAATGATTTTTGCGTCTTTCTCTGACAGTTTTAAATACTTTCACACTGCAGACGTGTTTGCTGCATTAGTGCGCGCCTCTATTTGATCGCGTCACGGCATTGTTCGGTACAGTTTATTCGGTCTTTTCGCTAATTCGGCCGAACACCGAAAACGTTTTTTTTGCTATTTTCGGCCAAACAATTTCGGTTGCCGAACATTCGGTGCATCCCTATGCAAGAGCTTTCTGACCCTCCATAGACAGCAACGCAACTGACACATTTAAGGCCCAGAAAGGTAGTAAGGACATTGTTAAAATAGTCCATGTGACATCAGTGGTTCTGACACGGAAGAGAAGAAATTGTTGAATAGTCATTAAAAAGAAAGTCATTATTTTTGTTTTCTTTGCACACAAAGTATTCTCGTAGCTTTTTAAATTAAGATTGAATCACTGATGTCACATGGACTATTTTAACAATGTCCTTACTACCTTTCTAGGCCTTGAATGTCGTAGTTGAGTTGCTGTCTATGTAGAGTCAGAAAGCTCTCTGATTTCATGAAAAATATCTTAATTTGTATTCGGAAGATGACCGAAGGTCTTACAGGTTTGGAACGATATGAGGCGGAGTAATTGATCTTTCATTTTTGGGTAAACTATCCCTTTAAGGTCCGCCTGAGTGATGCATGTTTGAGAGTTGAACACCCTGTTGAGGAGCGTTTCACTACAAGAACCCATATGACACAGACACTCGCCTTTAGGGCTGATACAAAACAGGGCTAACTTACTGCCGCTGACAGCCGTATCCACAGGGATGGCTCCAAATGTGTCTCCCACACCGCTACTGACAGCAGCCTCAATGAGGTCACACTCTGAGTGAGTAATGGGTGTGAAAGATCAGAGTTCAGATGTTGAGTGGGTTTTCAGGCAGAGGGGATCGTCCTGGTGCCCTGTAGTGGTTAGAGAGAAGGATAAGGTCACCGTTATCAGCAGAGCTTTTCCATGTGCTGATGTACACATCCCAGTCATGCGTAGATTGGAGTTGGAGTTTGTTGTGACGACAGGATGCTGGGCGGACAAGTCAGGCTCTGAATGTTAAATGAATGTGTCATTTGTAAAAGTAGGCATTATTAAACATCTAAAAGATGGATAAACATGCATAATTAATTCAAAGCACCTCAGATTTACTTTACTGTACTTTACAGTAGTCAACATTTGAAGTAGATCAAAAAGTTAATCAAAGTTGTCCTAAGACAAGAACGGGTGTTGTTTTGGTTTTAGGACAACTTTGATGAAACATTTTGATCCACTTCAAATGTTGACTACTGTATTTTTATTTTGGTTTATTTAATATTTGTATTTATTTTTTTTGCTTTGCTTTGCTTGTTTCCCCCAAAAAGATCATATTTAAAATATTAGAACTAATTATTTAGGTGAAAGTTTTCAAAATCTTAAATGAGATTGACCTAATCTAATCCTAGTAAATTACTTAATGCTTAAACTTTTAAGTGACTTTAACAAAACAAAACAAAGAATTGTGCTAAAAAAAAAATTTTATTACAGTCATTTATAATTATGACAGCCATACTGCTTTAATGTGCGTGAGTTGTATATGTGTCAAGTAGAGTAATGTGTATGTTCTGGATAATATTATAAATGTATGTAATCATTAATTGAGCATAAGTGGCTTTTACTGTGGTAAAATCACTGCAGCTTTGAAACCTTGATTTATACATAATTCAAATATACTTAGAGTTATCAGATGTTCAATATTTCTTTTATTTGAAGTCCACTCCACTCAAGTGCACTCCGCTTCGCCTCAGTGTGAAGTTGCTTTCTGGTTTTGAGAGGCGAGCATGTGTTAAAGGTTGCTGCTGCAGGATTTGGTTTATCCTTTGAAGTGTCGTTTGGAGGGAAGTCTGTTTTTTGGCTTTGGTAAGATCAGCTAAGCTCCTCTAAGGTTCCAGATTTAGGCTCTTATTCTTCTGTGTGATGTGCATCGACTTTGCCTTGCCAGATCGCCACTCGTGTGTTTCGTAGCGCATAAAATGTATCCGTTCGTGGGAGCATATATGACTCCTTAAGCACCATTCAAGTCTGAATCCTGAAACAAAAGCAGATTGCAGAGTTTTGAACCAAGTCTAAAGTTGCAGACTCAACTTGGTGTCCATAGGGGCAAAACTTGAGCTTTCCACTAAGAAAGAAATGGACAAAACATTGTTAAACCGTATTAGATTATAACATCATGCTGAATGCAAATGTATGAAAAGTAAAAGGCTGAACTTACATATTTTTATGCTGTTTTTATGCACTAGACAGATGTTTTTGACTGGTTTTGACTGTTAGATGCAACTGGCTGTCTTGCACACTTTAAATACCTGCGTTCCATTTTGTTACTTAAATGCAAGAACATCCCGTGTGAACGGCCCCTCAGCTTATATCATTGTAAGTGACAGATTACTTGACTGTTAAAATAGAGACAAAATTCGTGACAGTACAGCTCTTTTCTGTCTCTAGCTTATACTTGACAACCAAGTGTCAACATCTGTAGCGTACTTGCACAAAGGCTGGATGGATACACAGTCTTGTTGAGAAGTCGGCCGGTATCTGACGCTTAGATCTGCCACGACTTCCCTTTTTTAGTGAGTTTTTAAGGTCAAGGCTACTGTTCTTTCTCCTGAGTCAACACCTTCTGACCCTGTTATGTTTCACCACAGATATATAGATCTAGAGGTGCTGACAACTTGTCTCTCTCTCTTCTGCTCAACAGCTTTGGCACATGATAAAATAAACCATGACATACCTGTGAGAAATTAAAAGCGTAGTTTGCTAACATTCACTGGAAGAAGTATTTAACGCTAATGTTACTCCAAACCTATACGACTTCCTTAGTTTGTTGATGAAAAATACAAGTTTTTGATTTCTTTTTAATCCAATTCACAAATCAGACTCATTCCATTACATTTATTTGTATTGTATTCCTTACGTTTTTTTTCCTTTAAATTTTCCCAATTGATCCTTCCTTTATTATTATTATTATTATTATTATTATTATTATTATTATTATTATTACTTACTGACTCGATTTATGGTGGTTCATTTTTTTTTTTTAAGAACCGTTTGATCTAATTCTTAAATTAGACTTATTCAATTATTTCTTATTTTTATTTTTATTCTATTTTTTTCTTTTTCTCATTTAATTTTAATTTTTCACAATTTATTAGTTTAGTTTTTTGTTTTTGTTTGTTTGTTTTTATATATTTAGTTTAACTTACTGACTCAGTGATCCATTTACAGTGGTTAATAGTTTTTTAAGAACCGTTTGATCCGATTCACAAATCAGAATTTTTATTTTATTTTATTTTTTATTTTTTTATTTTTTTCCAAGTGAGTAAAGTCTCTGATATTGTTATTTTATTTTATTTTATTTTTCAATTTATTTTTTTCTTCTTTTTTTCACTTTATTTTTTTCTACTTAAAGTCTGATATTCTGTTCTGTAAATATTACCAGCATGTTAATTTTGCTGTTAATTTTTTGTTTTGTTTTTAGTTTATTCTGATCTCTAGACATTACCATGTTTTGTTTTATTTTATTTTACAAATAAGATAAGATTAGATATTTATTTTATTTTATTTTATTTTCCAAGAGAGTAAAGTCTCTGATATTCTGTTCTTTATTTTATTTTATTTTATTTTATTTTATTTTATTTATTTATTTTTTCACTTAATTTTTCCCAAATTATCTGTTTTTTATTTGTTTAGTTCAACTTAACTTTGGTTAACAGCAAATTAAGGGAGACGATTATAAATGATTTGAACTTCCAAGGTTTGGAATATAGAATATAGAAGTCACCTGAACATGTGTCCCCTAGATAAAAACAACAGGTTTTGAATGACATGAGAGTAAATAATTACATAATTTTCATTTTTGAACTCTTTAATTATTCAATCAAACTCAATATCAAATTCTAAAGCAGGCCTGTAAAATGATCTCTTGACCCCTACCAACAGTCACGTCTGTGTGTGGTGTGTCTTTGTGCATGTTGTGTCTTAACTTTTGGGATGCCCCCTCCTCTCCGTACAGCTTAAGTGTCACAGCAGGGCTGGCTGATCATGCTGTTCTTACTCAGGGCACTTGTCTGACACCCTACCCTTCAAAGAAGAGTGTGTGATCATGTATGGGAGGGAGGATTATTCTATTTACAGTCACAGAACTGAGACCCTTTAATCCTTCTGTAACACACACACACACATATACAGCCCCTACACACAAATACAACATTGAGAGGGAGTTTGGGCATATTGAGTTGCATGTTGAAAATAGCCATACTCTGATAGAGTCCTCTGATAGTGCAGCTCTGCATCTTATAGAGACAAACTACAGAAGTCCAGCAAAATAGACAAACAAAGGTATGAAGTGAAGAGAGAGGCTCATTTTAACAACTGCTTTTGCACGTGAACTAATGGCGCTTTTCCACTGCATGGTACAGCACAGTACGGTTCAGTACAGCTCACTTTTGGGGGGTTTTCCACTGGGTACAGTACCTGGTACCTGGTACTTTTTTTAGTACCACCTTGGCCGAGGTTCCAAGCGAGCCGTACCGTTACCAAAACATGACGTGTAAACTCTGCTGATCACTGATTGGCCGGAGAA
>JAFVLL020020054.1:0-22765 GCA_021397915.2 Tor tambroides | reverse complement strand
CAACTTACAGACAGAGACATGTGATCACAGTTTTCTTAGGACCAAGTTATCTGAGATACCATCTCAAATATATTACCAAAAATTGCTTTTTAGTTTTACTATTTACTAAATAATTTCTAACTGCATCTGATAAGAAGAGAGACTCAGTCAACTGAATCAGAAAGAGAAACATAAGCTGAAAGGACCTTGAACATTAAACATTTGCTGCATCCTTAAAAGGTGGAGATGAATTAGGATCCTGTAGCCTACTGTATTAAAAAATAAATAAATGAATAACTTGATTCTCTGTTCTGATGCACATTCTAAACTTGTGAGTAGATCAGCACCATTATTTAAAGAAGCAAAAAGAGAAGTTCATGTGGTAAGTCATGTTTAGGAAACCAACGGAAATCCCCACATCAAAACAGAGAAGAAAAAAGGACAAAGTAAAAAGCATTGCAGAGGCAAAATGCACAACCAGATTTGACTCAAGTCTTAAGGTCATTGCACACTGAGTGCGCTAAAGTATGAGTAAGCTAAATTATTACTTAGCGTAGCCTACTATCAAAATTAAGGTCTTAAGGACTTTAAGGTCATTGCACACTGAGTCTGAAATTTTCGCGTGCGTTTTTCCGTTTTTTCGTATTCCTCATCTTTTCCTATGCTACGGATGCCAAAACGCAGAAAATCAAACCGATTTTTTTTTTTTTTTTTTATGACGGACGAAAATTTCGGAGGCAGTGTGTAAACGTGATTGACACAATGTGAGGTCGTGTTTATTTTGTAACGTGCCAACATTTCGGACTCAGCGTGCAATGACGTTTAGGGTTAATCAAACAAGATGTACTATTACACACCTTTTCTTAATTAAATGTTTTCACATAAGCAAAAGAGATCTTCCGCTGTCATTGAAAAGTCCCCATTTTTCCAAGTCACCTTTAGTTGAAAAGGGTATGCTTATATTGTCATTCTTTAAATAGCTTTCTGCTTATGAAAATATGCCCATATATTATACTTGTATAAACTTGGTATTTACCCTGAAAATATATTTGTTCGTTCATTACCAGATAACCAAATTTGCTGAAAGAATAAAGTTCCAATAGGCTATAGCAACACGTCATTTATGATTATTTTATGCAAATGATCAGCGTCATGATGATTTTATAACACCGGAAAAACAAAACAGAAACTAAATTGTGATATACAAAGCGCGCGCGCACACACACACACACACACACACACACACACACACATATATATATATATATATATATAATTACAATAAACATTTGATATAGCAGTATACTGTATCCGACAGCATTAAAATTTACTGAATGATAGGCAAGTAAATGCATCTTTTGAGGGAAAACGGAAGAAGCAGGAGATTTGAAAACAAAACTCTGAAATTAACATGTTGGCACTTGGTAGATTGGTTTTCCTCATCACACTGCAGTTCTGCCGTTTTAAAGTTAAATCAAACTGCAGTTTTAAAATTAAAGTTCATAATGCCAATGCCAATCATTTTTATTTTTTTAAAATGCTTTATTAATTCAGATCCACAAGAACAAGAGGTATTACATATTCACATTATCATATTAACATTAGCTCCCAGAGAAAAGAAAAGAGAAAAAAGAAAAGAAGAAAATTGCATACATTTCAGTACTTTCGAAGCATTATGTTTTTTAGAACTTTTTTTGGTTTTAGTTTGTACCAAGAGATTTACATATAATTTAAAGTCATTTATAAAATGTGAAAAAAGCCAATGTCAATAATGTCAATATTTGACTAACTGAAATGACCGCCTCTTGACGTCAGAGACCCGCAGGCGGCGCAGCTCCTTTTCTGTCTCTCTCTGAACCGACGCGCTCACTCAAGGGACAGTAGATCTGCATATTAGTTTAATGTTTTCTTCGATGAATCCATTGTCTATTTATGCCATGTTAAATTATGCATGGAAGAAAACGTTTTAAAGAGTTCGATACACCTGGAGGTTTGTGGAATGGCTTTGGGAATTTCTGAGTGGCCGACTAAAAAGGGCAAAATGCACTCAGTCCAGAGGTAAGAAATTAAACGGCTGGCTAGCGAATATCTGAACGGCTTGTTCAAACAAAATATTAATTTATTATTTGTTATATAATATTTGCTATGTAAGCTATAAAACATTTTGATGTTATTTGTGATAGCAGGTAAAATGAGATGCAAAGGAATTAGCTTTTTTGCGAATTGTGTAAGCCTTTTCAAGTTTTAACTTAGTGCAAAGAAAAATATTGTGCTTTACAAAAATGTACACTTATACGAGATGAAGATCTTAGTCTTTCAGTAGGCTACCTTGACACTGTCACTCATGGAATAAATTAATGGCAGACTATGGTTTTTGTTTAACTGAATTAATTTATTTAACAATTACTATTTTTTTTTCTCTAAGTGTTACCAGAGTTTTTTTTTTTTTTTTTTTTTGAAGAAAAGGTTAATTTATCTTTGTCTTGTTTAACAGCTACAACGACAGTAGCTCCTTTAAGTACACAGGAGGATTTTTGGAGAGACAGTGAATGCTACTTCAGCCACTGGTTTATTCCAGGTACATCTACTGGCCTGTTAATCAAAGTAAAGAAAAATATATTTTAAAAAGTTGTGAATAAGTGTGACTGAATTATCTTTGTTGTATTAATTGTAATAATTGTTTATTGACCAATATGAGATTGTGTAGTAGAGCATCTTTTTTTGTCTTTCTTTTGGTGACTGCAGATATATTGGAGTGTCTGAACCAGCAGATCTCCCTTTTAATCATGAATTGGTTGCATCTCAGCCAGCAGTTTCTCTGGTATCATCACCGTTCACACCAGCTTCTTTGGGCCCCTAAGTCAAGAAGGAGCACCGAGTTGTGCAGAGCAGTAAGTTTTAATTTGACCTTCTTAAAACTTTAATAGGAACTTTATCTAAAGCTAAGAGAAAATTATATAGTGTAACATTCAGTACTTTCCATGTGCATCAGATTTACCAGGTCTCAGGAGCTAGTCATTTTAGCCTTGTTCAGACATTTGTTAATATCCGATTGGAAAATTCTGATTTAAATGATTGACTGTCCACAGCACACTGTATATCACATTTGTTCAGATCCGATTTGTGTGTCCGTGCCATTTTTTTGTTTTACTGAATGCCTGCATTGGTTTCTATGGCAATGGCATTGCGTTGGTATGCCCATGCTAAAACAACAATACAGTTTTGCAATAGAAATGTTGTCTTACAACATGACAACATGTTGCTGTCAGACTGGATTATATTGCATCTTATGGGGCAGCTGCAGAAAAGTAAGAAGCTGGAATGCATGGTCTCAAAACTCAAAAGGGTGCGTAGACTAGCAGTATATTGTCATTTCTGCTTGACTTGTACTTCGCAACAACACATCCTTGTTTCTACAAGACATTCAGCATGTTTTCTACAAACAATGTCTGATATGTTTATGTTTTGAGTGTTTTAAAAAAAAAATGACATGGAAAAAAAATTAACACAAAATCCGATCTGAACGTTCAGACAGAAACAGATTTCCAGAAATGCGATTTGAATAGCATTTTTCTGCAACTACAATACCTGGATGTCTTGCCTTTGTCCATATAAGGGATTTAAAGTTATATTTCTTCTGTGAGTCTCACTTGTGAAGTTTCTGCATGAGAGCGCCCTCTGGCTACAAGTGTGTACATGTGTGTACTCGCTAATGTGTACCATACCTTTAAATCATTAATATTTTGCCACTGAGGACTTTTATACAGCATGAACAACTGGTCTTGCCTTGCTGAGAATCAGTGTCGCCATAACGGGGGGAACGTTTAGGATGATTCCAAGGGCCCTGATCAGAGATGAGGCCTCACTCAAAAAACAACCGCAAAAAAATCTGTTATTACCCCCTAGATTCTGTTGTAGGATATATTTTCTAACTTCATCATAGATGAAGATGAGAAGTGAGTATGGATTGGCAGTGAACCACCACAATGGTCTACAAGAAAGAACAAACGTAAAAAAAATAAATAATAAAAATTGGTTAATTTTAGTGTTAGATTTAATTCCCGAGATGCCATTCAGAGTCAGCTAGAAAAAAGATTTGAACGTGAAGATTCCTAGTTAACACTTCACAAAGACCTACCCCAACCTTATTACAGTGGTTACATCTGACAAGCCTCAAAGTCTCAGCTTTCAAATGTTGTCATATTTTTACGAAATTCGAACAATAAATACTGTTTTGTGGCTCTGTGACGTGAACCGATCCTCTCTTTGTCTTTACTAGTTATAATACAAAATAAACATGAATGAACATCAGAAAGTTTCATGTTACAACCGCAGAAAGACATCAATACACACCATTTTTCGAATTCAAATCCACTTAAGTAAATCTACTCTCTTGTCTGGTTTGTTTGTCAGACAAAATAGCAGACTCAGCATTATGATTGGTCAGATCGCCTGTCAGACAAATTCCTGGCGAAGGGTCAATTACCTGTGTGTGAAAGCCTAGATACTTACCCTCATCTTAGAGGATAGATTCTTTGTACTCCATTCTGAAAAAGTTGGTCCCAAACTGTGCGATTCATGGCATTAGTTTCCAAGGATTTGGGCTGTATCCTATACTTCTGAGAGAAGGCTTTAATTGGTCTTTCAGCCTGTTTTTTGACCTCCTGCAGAATGGTAGCCGAGATGAAATTGACCATACAAGACCTTAAGTGGAGGGCAAGATTCATTTTCTGAAAGATCTCCGTATGTGGTATTCAATCTTAACATGTCACCTTGAGGATGCGCTGCAGGCACTTGATGTGGAAAGATTCCAGGCTCTTCAGGTGTCGAGCATACTTAGTCCATGTTTCACAGCCATACAGGAGGGTGGTGATACAGACTGTGCGACAAACAGCAATGAAAGTTGCCTATCATCTTTCAAAATGTTTCACTCGATTTCAAACATTTTAGTCAGGAATTATAGTTTGGGAAAAACCCAACTAATAAATGTGTTCAAGTTTATGTCACAATAACACCTTAACTAATGCAAATAAGAAAAATTACTTGCTCATATCCTTCACTGGATTAAGCCGTGCATTGCATCGCATACTTATTCTGAGGTAAATACAAGACATTCCTCACAGAACGTCTTCTTACAAAAAACAAAAAGTAGCCTAAATGAACTTGATGAATCTTCATGCTTTGTTTATCGAGGTGATGTGGGCGTTTACAGGTTCACAAGGCTCATGTGGATGATTACCTTATGAATAGGCTGCTCTGCTCATGGGTGTGACCACGTTACAGATAATGAGCTCGGACGGGAAAGACTGTACCTCGCATTGGTTTCATACGAATTACTTTATCAGAGAATATTTGTTTTCGAAATGTCTTCATTCAAAAGCAGATACTTCAAGCTTTCTATACACATATTTCTCATGTCTGTGTTAAGTATTCGCTGACTTTTCACAGACTTTTGGTCTGCAAATTTTTTCAAATCTGAATTTTGCTAAGTGGTGAATTTTTGACTCTTGGGGTCATGCTCAGATTCCCTCTGCAGTTCTTCCAAGCAGACAGCAGCCTCTAGATGTGCGTGGAAATTCTGGATGACATTATCACTGCTGGTGCAGGTGCATCGATGGATCGAGGCAAGAGATTAGCCACCATGGCCTGAACATTTACATGCTATTTATTCCGTAAAGAATTAACAGATGGTAGCTAGCTACGAAGATTTAATTCTAGTTGTATGGAAAAGTCCTTTGTCCAAAGGATGCAGATACCACTGGTCCTGCCTGAAGATGAAGGCATCGTAGTCATCAACTACGAACATGAAAGAGAAAGTTCAATACTTTGATACTCTAAGTGTCAAGAAGGGATTGGCCAGAGATAATAGTTATAAATAAATGACGTGGCTTTAGAGTCTTCCTGGTAGAATCTTCTCTGATGCTATCATGTCTACAGGGAGCTTAAAGGGATGTGTCTTCTTTATTTTATTTTTATTATACACTTAAAGAACCCTGTAACATACTGAATGAATGCTTAGCTGACAAATATGCTGCCGCTGAATAACACCATAGTAAAATGCAAAAATATTCTGGAGTTTAAATGTTTTAGGCTGAGTATAAATGACAGAATTTAATTGTATTGTTAATAGAGGTCAACTGATTGATCGGCCGGCCGATTAATCAGTACAATTTTTGGCATTTTTCAATTAATCGGCATCGGCCAATTGTGCTGCAAATTGGGCCGATTTATAGGCAGGCGCATCTGCGGCAGTTAAGTGTTGTTGCGGAATGCCGTACCAGACAATCTGGCTGCGTGAACCGGAGCAACTCACACACTGCAGCAGTGCCTTGTTCACACGCAACTTCAGCTAATGATGCCAGGGCAAAACAGACCGTTTTGAAAGCGTAATTAAGTTTCACCCTACTAGAATTGATGCCGACCATGCTTATCATATTCATAAGTGCAACAAGTCATTTCATTGTGAAAGTAGAAACAATTCAGACTAAACTTCTGGGCTGGCTAAAACGTGCACGTTAACTTTCCTCATGAAATGTGTGTGTGGGTCTGACAATAGCCTTCACGATGTCATCACTCGTGGCCTGTGCACTCTTAAGCAGTTAAGAGCAGCAGGCTGTGTAGTATGTGTGAACTCCTTTATAACTTAGATTATTATGGCCATTTGACTTATAGCAGTGTCCAGTGTTTCCCATACGTTGAGTTATGTCACAATATCAAAACTGACCATCACAAATAGATTTTCCGAAAGGCTTATTCTACGTTGAATGAACTGAGCACTGCATGTTTCAAAATTAAAATGCAGCGCAGGTGTTTTTATATGAATGTATCTTTGAAAAGAACTGTTCGTCTTCAGAAAACTTCAATGTCATTTTTCATTTTGTCTTTCCTGTAATGCCTGATAAAGTAGCTTTTGTGAGTGCAGTTCTTATTTGATTACGGCCATTACCGGGGAAACCTCTATACTTCTCCTGCTCCAACAGCGCCTCTTGCTGGCAGAGAATGAATTTGCATTTGCAAGTCTGTGGGAAACACTGGTGTCTGTCAGCAAACATAAACAAAAGCATGCTTCAGAACTGTTTTGAGAAGGTCCTTATGTTTTGAATTAAGCTATTACTACTACTGCTATTACTATCTTGTACCCTGCAATAAACATTTACTCAAACTCTCTTTCAGATGAAGGGAAAAAAATTTAAAAAAAATAGGCCAAACATATCGGCCAAAAAGTGACATCATATATCGGTCATCGGCTACCCTGATTTCTAAATTTCGGCATCGGCCAAAGAAAAACCCGTATCTGTCGACCTCTAGTGGTTAATTAACTATCTTACACTCTTGTCTATGTCTTTCACACACATGCTAATAATAAAATAATAAAAAGCAAAACTATTTCAAAGAAATACAAAGCATTATGTGTTAAATTCAAAGGTCACACGAAAAGCAATTGATGGATGAACAGATGTTGACCAATACTGTAAAATTAAAAATTTGTAATTGTGGTCCCCACTCCTCAGTTTTGTAATTGGATAATAGCCTATTAAAAGTGCTATACATGGAAAAGGATTATTTTAAATATTGCTGTCATCTGTCTTTGTTATCATTCAGGCATTCACTGAATTCTTTATTTTTATGATGCCAAGAATGTGGATTGTATGTTGCTACAGTAAATGCAGCTAGTTAAAGTTTTGTGCAATGTACTTAGATACTTTATAGTTTCATAAACTAAATGTTAGAGACACAAAAAACAAATTCAGTTTTCATTTTAATCTGACACATTTATAAACTTAAATTGACTCATTTTGAAAATATCCAAATTAATGTCTTCTTGCACTGGTTCCCAAAAGAAGGTCTTCATGTTTTAGTAGTAGGTTTCTTTTTCCACCCAGCCTGAAACAAAACAACACAACTGTCAGTTCATTCTTAATCTCTAAAAAGAATGAAATGGAACAAACTACTGTGTTTGTAAACAGAAGTTCCCCTTCAGTGGAACTCGCACTGCCTCCTCTAGTGTAGGGGTCTCCAACCTTTTTTACATCATGGACCGATTATGTTTGGAAAATATTCTCGCGGACTGGCTGGACAGGGGGTGGCGGGGAGATATATAGCCTAATATATATATATATATATATATATATATACAGTATGTATATATAAAATACAGAATAATTAGAACAATCATAAACACGCAATAAATAACAGTGTCATATCTATACACATTTTTCCCAGAACGTTCTTGCGACCCGGTAGCAATTCTTCCCACGGGCCCGGCAGTGGGTCGCGACCCGGTGGTTGGGGACCTCTGCTCTAGTGGACACTATGGGGAATTCCATCAGCATGACTGGTGTCTGAAGTATGTGTGAAAACAGTCCAAATCCATTGGACCGTGCAGCCTGTGATGTCATTAGCATAAGTGTAAGTTCCCAGAAGTATAAGAGGGCACCTGTAAGGCTTGTCATCAACCTTCTTTGTTTTCAGGAGATGCTTGCTTGTTCAGTGTGTATGGAAACCCCATAGTGAAATAGTCGGGCAATCGCTTTATGAAGCTTTCTGACACCTGAAGTCACACATGACCCTTGTGTTATGTGTCTCGGCGAGGAGCATGTGCAATACAGGGTACTGAATGCGTTCATTTGTGATAAGTATTCTCGAGGGATGCGGGACAGGCATCTGTATCTTGTTGCTCGGCTGCCGAGGCATGGCGGAAACTCAGGTTGTGGGGTTCACAAGTTGAGCTTGCGGTTAAGTTCAAGAAGGGTTTGGATCTTTCTAGATCTTTTACCATGGGCTTGAGCGATCTGAGGGATCCAGACGCTCTCTTGCTTGGATCAGCTGATCCCACGGATAGCGCTTTGCTGGCCTCATGTTGATGATGAGAGTGTGAGCACTGAGTTGTCTCAACCGGCCAGCCCCGCATGCGAGGAAATGCTGGAGGTCAGGGCTCATGCAGCAAAGAGACTTGATCTGGTCTGGGACCGTGAAAATCAAAAACCTGCCCGTGGCAGTTTAGACGAATGCTTTGAGCCTGGCTATGTTTGTCCATCCCCCAAGAGCCTTCCTTTTTGTCCCTAATCTCCATACCGAACTGGAAAGATTGTGAGTGAAACCATATTAAGCTCAGCTACATATTTTGCAACATGCAGATATGATAATGTTGAGGGATTGGCTGAGCATAGATATGTGAAAATGGGAGGAAGACATGCTTGAGGGATATCTCTCCCAGGTTGAGTAACTTTCTTTGAAGGATCATGTCCTGCCACCCAAGCCGCTTCAGTCTATCTCACATTTGAATGGCAGGGCATATAGAGAAGAAAATCATGCCGGGGAGGAGGTGGGGGGCTTTGCACACTATGGCTGTACTGCAGGTAGTCCTGCGTAAAGACCTGGATGAATATAAGGGTTGTTTTACCTGTCTGGAGTGTTGTTGGCATGCCCCCTTTTAAATCAGTGTGTGTTTGCCACTACTTTTGCTGCTCTCTGACCAGGTGGACAGGCATGCACTGAGGCATGGCATAGTGGGTATTTCGTTCCCTATAGTGTCCACTAGAGGATGCATTGCAAGTTCCCTTGAAAGGGAACATCTCTGGTTACGCATTTAACCATGGCTCCCCGAGAGGGAAAAAGACACTCTGTCCGCTTGCCAAGTCTTGGACCTGCATGTTTCACGTATCCTTCAAACAAAGAATGCTTATGAAGTCACGGGCTGTGTGGTCCAGTGGATTTGGAGTGTTTTCACACGTGCTTCAGACACCGGTCATGCTGATAGCATTCCCCATAGTTACATGCATAACCCGAGACGTTATCTGTCATTTAAAATTAAACTGTGCTTGGAAAACAAATGTTAGGTATATAATGAAAGGACATATTACCTCCTGGGTTCTGCCTAAGGAGGTATTTTCTAATTTCATCATAGATGAAAATGAGCAATGAATATGGGAATGCACAGAACCACCACAATGGTCTAAATGAAAAAAGAAAACAGGGTTAATTAATTTAAAAAAATGCTTTACAGGAAATGAATGTCCTTTTCAAGGTCAGGTAAACCAGTTTCATAGAAAAAATTCAGATTCTACTTACTTCATTGGATACATTCTGACAGCAACGTCAATGCCTGGGCAGTACGACAAGAACGCTGCTAGAGCAGTTTCTTCAAACAGACCAAAGATGAGGATTCTATTCCTATGAAAAAAATACAAATTATGATCAATAAAACTGGCCACAGGGCTTTAAGAGGTACAATGAGCACCAATGATCTGGAATTGAACAAACAAATCAATCTGATATATATCAGGCTGGTATTTGATGTATACATACTTCATTCCCTGCTGAAAGATGGAAAGCCTCCTGGTCTTGCAGATGAGCAAGTCAGTCCATTGCACAGTCACAATACTGGCAAAGAAGGCTGTGTGGCATGTGTACTCCACAATCTTTCTGCTCTCATAGGTCTGCATCAGACAAGTAGAAACACATGAACATAATTTAAAAGACTGATATTTCTACAAAAACGTTGGTTCACATTTTTCAGGTTTGGTAGAGCTGTGACACCTACCCATTGCTGGCCATAGCTGTCTTCCAGGTCATTGAGATATTTGTCTTCCCAACCAATTCGAATTCCTACCAGATCCCAGGGCAAGAATCCATTCTCAGCAAGGATTACAAAGTAGGTAAAGAACCCGCCGACAGCTTGCATCATGCCTGATGTTTAAGTATGAAGACACGTAAGAAACAAACAGAAATTAAAAGCTAGAGCTCCCTGTACATAATAGTATGCTCTTACCAATTTGGCCATAGCTCATACTGATGAGCCTCTCATTCACCAGCCGATCTGTTTCAGCATTTCTGGGTTGTCTCTTCATTATGTCACTTTCAGCAGTTTCATAGGCCAGTGAGATAGCAGGAACCTATGGCAATAAATAGAGGAATGCATTAATGCATGCACATTTTACAGTTCTCTACATGTATGTAACTGCATTAAGTTATTTTCCCTACCATATCAGTTCCCAGGTCAATACAGAGAATGGTGACAGTGCCCAAAGGCAAAGGAATATTAGCAATGATGAACATAAGGAAGGGTGAGATCTCAGGGATGTTGCTGGTGAGTGTGTAGGCAATAGACTTCTTCAGGTTGTCAAAGATCAGACGTCCTGAAGTGGACATGTTTGAAAAATAAGTGTCAAAGTAACCTTGATAAATCTTCAGTCAAGTTAAATTCAGTATCAATAAAATGTCATACCTTCTTCTACTCCAGTGACAATTGAGGCAAAGTTGTCATCCAGAAGGATCATGTCAGCAGCCTGTTTAGATACGTCAGATCCAGCGATACCCATAGCCACACCAATATCAGCCTTCTTCAGAGCAGGAGAATCATTTACACCATCACCGGTTACAGCTACAATGGCACCCTGATAAGAATAAAATGCATTAAAATGGTACCTGCTTTGCAAAATCTTCTATTATCAGCAGTTTTGGATAGATAACAGTCTGAGGGTACCTGTCGCTGACAACCCTCCACAATGATCAGCTTTTGTTGTGGAGAAGTTCTGGCGAAAACAATTTCTGTATGGTGTTTGAGGACCTCATCCAGCTGTTCTGGGGTCATGTTCTTCAGTTCTCCACCATGGACCACACAGGCCTTAGCATCACTACAGATACATTTTGTATTAACAGACATCTAGAGCAAAATTTTTGTTTGCTGAGTTTTGGAACGGAGGGAATCTCTTTGTTTTAAATGGCAGAAGTAACACGTTTACCTAGCATTAACCTCTCCAACTGGGATTTTAAGCCGAGCTGCAATATCATCCACAGTCTCACTGCCTTCAGAGATGATGCCAACACCTTTTGCAATAGCTTTAGCTGTGATTGGATGGTCACCAGTAACCATAATAACCTGTAATAGAAGATCCATATTCATCATTTGATCACTATATGCGATATATTAGCATATTCAAGTAGTGGATGTCAAATGATGACAACACCTTGATTCCAGCACTCCGGCATTTGGCCACAGCATCTGGTACAGCTGCACGAGGAGGATCGATCATGGACATGAGGCCAACAAAACACAGGTTCTCAGTTGGGAAGTTCACTTCATCAGTATCAAATGCAAAACCCTCAGGAAACTGGTCATCAGGTAGGGAAAAGTGGCAGAAGCCTGTGACATAGAACACAGAATTATTCATATATGTTGTAAGTTTTCATATTCTTCTGTAGCTGTAAATTTAACACTTTTCCAAAGGTGAAATTCATTAGGTGGCTTTACCCAACACTCTTTCTCCAAGACCTCCGAGTTCTACGTAGGCATTTTGAAAATCATCTTTTATGTCATCGTCCAAAGGCTGCTCTTTTCCTTGAATCAAAATAGTAGAGCATCGATCCAAGATTCTCTCAGGGGCTCCCTTCATCACCAGCAGGTGCTTAGACTCTGAGGAATTGGGATTCTTGTGGATTGAGAGCTAGAAAGGGCATATGAAGGGCTGTTAGGATGACCAGTCAAATCCACATCATCTGCAAAGAACACCTCAACATATACAAAATACCTGATACTTGTTGGTGGAGTTGAAAGGGATCTCAGCAATCTTTGGGTACTTCTCTCTCATTTCAGTGACTGACCCACAACACAGCTCAATACACTTCAGCAAGGCAGACTCTGAGGCATCACCAGCTGTTTCTCGCTGCAAAGCGGATGTTTTTGATAAGAAAATGCTGCTACTCTCTATGACACTAGTAAGAATGTATATTGAGAACTGGAACTCTTCAAGTTGTGAAGTTTTAAATGCATTTTCAATGTACTTCTAAAATCTAGATATTAAGATAGCACACCGTAAGGACTGGAAGATGGTTCTGATTTGATTGGAAGACGGCACGATTGCAAAGGCCAGCAACACGTGCAAGAGCAGACCAAGTAGCAGAGCTCCTGTCAAAAGAGGTTCCACTCTGGTTCTCTGTGGTGTCTGCTATATGAATATGGCTGTCAAACCACATGTGAGCAACAGTCATTCGGTTCTGGGTCAAAGTTCCTGTCTTGTCAGAGCAGATAGTGGAGGTCGAGCCAAGAGTCTCCACGGCTTCAAGATTCTTCACCAGGCAGTTTTTCTTTGCCATACGTTTGGCGGTTAGAGTTAGACATACCTACATAAAGTTACAAGTTAAGTAATCATTTTTGGCTGAATTGAAGTGTACTTCGAACTCTGACTTACAGTAACTGTGGCAAGGAGACCTTCAGGTACATTAGCGACAATGATTCCAATCAGGAAGATGACAGATTCCAACCAAGTGTACCCAAGAATCAGGGAAAGAATGAAGAAGGTGACACCCAGGAAGACAGCTACACCAGTGATGATGTGGATGAAGTACTCGATCTCTTTAGCAATTGGCGTTTTCCCCCCTTCCAGACTGGAGGCAAGAGTGGCGATACGACCCATGACAGTACGATCACCGGTGTTAATGACAATCCCTCTGGCAGTACCTATTGAATATTGTCATGTTCAAGCATCATTTAAGAAATGTAGTCATTCATTTTGTCCACACTTCTTGTAAAGATATTTTAATTTTGTACCGTCAACACAGTTGGTAGAAAAAAATGCAATGTTTCTTGTCTCCAAGGGGTTTTCACTAGAGAAGTCAGGAGTACGAGTCTGGGGCTCAGATTCACCAGTGAGGGAAGAGTTGTCCACCTGGAAAGGAAAACAAGGAGGTATGTTTCATGAAAACTCATTTACTGCAGTATGCAAAATAAATAATACAATATACAGTGTTTTTATATTTATATAAAAATGTTTATATTTAATTAGTGCTGTCAAAATTAGTGTGTTAACGCATGTGATTTATTTTTTCCATTTATCCGTTTTATCCAAAGTGACTTACAAATGAGGACAATGGAAGCAATCAAAATCAACAAAAGAGCAATGATATGCAAGTGCTATAACAAGTCTCAGTTAGCTTAGCGCAGTACATGTATCAAGGTTTGTTTGTTTTTTAAATTAGATAATAAATAAAAAGAAAACAGATAGAATAGAAAAAGAATAGCGCAAGCTAGTGTTAGAGACCTTTTTGCTTTTGTTAATTGTATAATAAATAAAAAGAAAACAAATAGATATATAGAAAGATTAGAACAGCTAGTGTTAGGTTTTTTTTGTTTGTTTGTTTGTTTTTAAGAATAGAATTATAGTGGAGAGAGCTAGAGTTAGATGGTCAAATAAAGATGGAAGAGATGTGTTTTAGCTGATTCTTGAAGATGGCTAAGGACTCGGCTGCTCAAATTGAGTTGGGCAGGTCTTCCCACCAGGAGGGAAAATTTAATTTAAAAGTCTGTGAAAGTGATTTTGTGCCTCTTTGGGAAGGCACAATAAAGTGACGTTCACTTGCAGAACGCAAGATTCTAGAGGCACATAAGTCAGTGGTGGTTTTGTAGGCAAATATTAATGCCTTGAATTTTATGCGAGCAGCTATTGGTAGCCAGTGCAAATTGATAAACAGAGGTGTGACATGCATTCTTTTTGGCTCATTAAAAATGTATCTTGCTGCCGCGTTCTGGATTAATTGTAAAGGTTTGATAGAACTGGTTGGAAGACCTGCCAAGAGAGCATTGCAATAGTCCAGCCTGGACAGAACCAAAGCTTGAACAAGGAGATGGGAAGCATGTTCCGAAAGAAAGGGCCTGATCTTCTTGATGTTGAATAAAGCAAATCTGCAGGACTGGGCAGTTTTAGCAATGTGGTGATGAGAAAGTCAGCTGATCATCAATCATAACTGTTTTTGAAGGAGTTATGGTTGATGTGCCTAACTGGATGGTGAAATTGTGATGAAACAATGGCTGGAACCACAAGCAGTTCTATCTTGGCAAGGTTAAGTTGAAGGTGATGGTCCTTCATCTAGAAAGAAATGTCTTTTAGACAAGCTGAGATGCGAGCAGCTATCGTTGGGTCATCAGGATGAAATGAGAGGTAGAGTGAGTGTCATCAGCATAGCAGTGATATGAAAAGCCATGTTTCTGAATGACAGAACCTAGTGATGCCATGTAGACAGAGAAGAGAAGAGAAGTGATCCAAGAACTGAGCCCTGAGGCACCCCAGTAGTTAGATGTTGCGACTTAGATACCTCACCTCTCCAAGATACCTTGAAGGACCTATCTGAGAGGTAAGACTCGAACCACTGGAGTGCGGTTCCTGAGATGCCCTTTACCAATAAGGTTGACAGGAGGATCTGGTGGTTAACTGTAACATAGGGGCGGAGCTAGGGATGGCCACCTCACTCAAAATTACTGCTTCTGGATTTTTTTTTCTTGACAAGAATTGCATTTGTTTAGACACAGAAGCATCTTTATGACCACATCAAACAGGAGGCTTTTCAGGCACTCACTCCAACTTCACCTCAGCGACAGGCACTAGTCAAACGAGCACGGAAAAGGTACAGGAATCTGATCATTTCAAGTCAGTCACAGGCTCAAGTGTCTTATGTCGTTGGAATCCTTGGCTCATGCCGGACGAAACGCAAGCCTCAGATTCAAGTGAACTTCGGTCATATGAGATGTTGCCAGGCCATATGTCAGTAAAAACTAATTTTCATGTCCTGTCAGCCTTTATACTGTGCTCGTAGCACATGCTCTTCAATTGACCCTTTGCAAAAACCTGCCTTCCTTAGTTACTGTTGCTATGTCCAACAAGCCATGCCTCTCTCACACTACACTTCGTATTCTCACACACTGAAAAATACATTGCGGAGCCAACAGAAAAGGGCAGGTTACTTCTTGTATGAAACAAAGTCTCAGCTTTCAAATTTTGTCATTTTGTGAAAAATCCAAACAATAAATACCACTTTGTGGCTCTTTAATGTGTCACGACAGATCACTGTATTGCCTCAGTTCAAGCGGCACATGAACCGGTCATCTTTTCATATTTACTTATTAAAGCACGAAATAAACATGAATGGGCAACAGAATGCATTTTAGTCAAGTTTACGTCCACTGACGTTAATCTATATTATCATGTCGGACAAAATGGTGAATTCGTCGTTATGATTAGTCAGATTTCCTGTCTATCAAGCTCTTTGCGAAGAGTCAATTGCATGCACAAATGCAGTGGTGCGCGCTGTAGCCTATATAATTTCCTTTATATATAGCCTTTTATAATTAAATGAAACTACGAGCTTGCAATGTCATAGTTATGTCATCAGTTAAGTCATGAAGTTACCAAAAAGGCAATTAAAGCTGCCTAAAAACTGTGCATGTATGTAAGTATTTGTTATATATGAGTCACATTTAAGAACATGTCTCTGAAATGCAGTAATTTTCAAAAATGTTGTGGAGCAGCCCAGCACTGTCTCCCTCATCTAACACACCCAATTCAACTCGTCGGCTCATTAGTAGAGACTTAAAACCTGAAGTGTGTCAGAAAAGGTAAAGAGTTGTGAGAAAATACGATGCGTGTCTGCTCTGTTTCTTGTTCATCAGTGGCAGCTCTTTAAGCAGCCAAAATAACCTAATAACCAGCTGTTGTGATGTCTGAAAAAAAGAGGAAATCAATTACTTTTGTAGTTTAAAGGATTCATCTATGATTAATTTAGAATTTAGTGTTTGATAACTTTATTCAATTTCTGTATATACTTGCTGAAGGGCACAGGTCGCTAAATATGACATTTTTCACTTAGAGTAGTTGTTATTTTTAAATCCAACTAAATGTTAAAATTGATAACTCTCAATTATACTGTAATGTTGAATGGATATGATCAGTGATTTAAATATTAAGGGGAGATTAGTATTAGTATCAGATACTTGCCTTCAGTCATAAAAAAGCTGCCATTAAACAAATATTAAAAATATACTGTCTTTATGTTGTTTCTACATTAACTGGAAGACTGAATGTGAAATTAGTGCAATATAAAAGTATATTTAAAAACTTTGTTAGGTGGGATTAATTTCAGAAAAAAAATTGTGATTACTTAGTTTAACATTTTTAATCAATTGACAACACTATATTTAATACATAAATACAATATTTTTTCCATAAAATTCATTTGTTTTTACCTTGCATCCATGTGCAGAGATTATGCGGATATCAGCTGGGATTCTGTCTCCACTTTTGACCTCCACAAGATCACCTACAACTACTTCCTCAGCATCGATGATCTTTTTCTCTCCATCACGTATAACCAGGGCTTTCTACATGACAATACATGCACATAAACATGAATATCCTTTGTGAAAGCTATTTTTGGCATAAAGAGAATTTGCATTTTTATACCTGAGGAACAAGGTTCTTGAACGAATCCATGATCTTAGAGCTCTTGGCCTCTTGATAGTATGAGAAACATCCATTGATTGTGACAACAAAAGCAAGCACAAGTCCCAGATACAGCTGCAAGACAATAAATAAATAGTCATTCATTTGATTATTTTATCCAAAGTTTGCAGAACACTTATAAGGAGACAAATTCACTGGGAGAATCCTCATATTAAATGCATTGCTCAAGAGCATGATGGTTATGAGCTCAGGGGCCAGATTTACTAAACAGGGCAAATTAGTGTTAGAACGAAATTTCATAAAAGCTCCGATGGGAGTGGAAAATTCTGCGGGTGATTTACTGACAATGTGCACATTAAAGAACACGGACACAACATTTCATTTCCATAATGACCAGCGCAATCTACCAAGAGCAGCGCAAATTACCACCTGCTTTAAGACATGCTTTTTTGCGGGCGTTAAATAATGGCGCAAATGCCAGTAATTTGACGAGCATAAACATTTGTAAATCGCGTTGCGTGATTCATTTTAATACTCTCCTCCCATAAATTTGACAGTACTATATTCAGTACTATCCTGACAGTACTATTTAACGCCAAAAGATGGTTTGCGCTGGTGCAAGCTGTTAGTGAATCTGGCCCCAGATCTTTAATTTATTAAACATACTTTTCTCCAAATGGGTCAGAGTTTATGAAAACAATGTTACTAGGTTTAATCCAAAAATGAACTATTTATGCCAATGTAGAAATGAAGACAAAACATTATCTGTCATACATTGTCATTCGCCGGTTCTTCTTCAGAGGCAGCCTGGATCGAATATGCAAAGAAGCAAAGAAATGCACCAATCCACAGCAGTGTCTGGAATCCACCAAACAGCTGTCTGCAGAACTTGATCCATTCTGGAGTCGTAACAGGTGGAGTCAAGGCATTTGGTCCATCACGGGCTAAGATTTCCTTTGCTCGGGAAATGGTCAAACCCTGCCACAAGGTATAAAAATGGAGCCATTAAAAATGTACAGAAAATAGATGCCCATAAATAATAATATGACATGCATGTGGCTAAAGATCCATTATTACTCTTTCTAACTAAAAGGTAAGTCATCCTCCACGAAATGTAATCATTTGTTTCACACAAATGATTCAAAATAGAAATAATGCATCAAATAATGCATATTTAAAATTTTTCCCAAAAGTGTCACTAAACTTATTCTTACCTTGGTCAGATCAGTGCCATATTTTCGGTCAAGCTCTTCCAAAGTCAACTTGTGGTCTTCCTGCAGAAGAGAAAAGAAGTTTGAAATCTCAGTTACCACACACAAGACTACGCTAGATGTTACCACCATATTTTTTTTTGCCAGGATTATTCTACTAATATAAGTACTAATGTCTGACAGCCGGCTATCTGAACTGACAGCCTTTTTTTAATAAATATATTTTTAGAAATATTATTTTATTAGAATATATATATATATATATATATATATATATATATATATATATATATAGTGTGTGTGTGTGTGTGTGTGTGAATGATTTCTTACCAGTTCCACTTCTTTCTTCAGTTCCTCCATGTCCTTTTTGTTCTTTTTCCCTTTTTTGGGTTTTTTGACTCCATCTTCTGACGTTGCTGCCAATTCGTACTTATCATTCCCTGTCTGTCACACATAAAACAACAGAGCCTATATACCATATACAACCAGATCTTCCAAAAAATCTTCTTAAACAAAGAAAATGCATGCAGAATGACAAATTAAACAATGAATCCAGCAGTATAGCTTTAGCTGACTTACCCCAAGTCCCATTTTAATGATTTTTTTCCACTCAAAAATATAGTGATTTCAGGTGTCTGGTCTTGGAACCAATTTGAGACAGAAGTTTCTGTGTGTCCAAAGCAGGTTCAAGGATTTATACCCTGCCATCTCACCTGTGTAATGGGAGGTGTTCCGGTTAATTTAGAAAGGAGCTTGTCAGGTGTGATTTAGTTTTAACATTTATTTAACCTTCATCTATACAGGTAGGTAATTTCTGTGACACCCAGGTGAAGGACTGGTCTATTAACTATTGTCTTATCAACAGATCTATGGCTTGTTTATATCACTTCTGACTGTGTAAATTGTTCTGTGGCCCCCAGTATCTATCGAATCAATCTGCTTCTGATCATTGGCAGAATCCATCATTACAAGTTCAAATTTGCACTTTGAATACAGGACCTTGTAAATGTTAATCCTGAAAAAGATTGATCTGTTGTCAGTCAATAGACTGTCACTGCCTCCATGTCCTTCACAGTGCCTTATAAAGTCAATAGGCACCATCAACTGTTTGGTTACATTCTTCAAAATATTTTATTTTATGTTCAACAGAAGAGAGAAACTCATACAGGTTTGGAACAACTTGAGAGTGAGTAAATGATTGCATGGCTTGTTAATAATAACTCATGACAAATTACTTTCTTTTAATGTTAATTCAGACTTTTGTTTTCAATATTTATTTGGTCTTTTATGTAGTAATTATATAGTAATAATTGCATACTCCCTTATTTTGATCATTTTTGTTTTTCATTTACATGGAGAGTAGCTAAATAATGACTGTGTACATAGTGTTCTGTGGCTTCCAATATCTATTGAATCAATCTGCATCTGTTCATTGGCATTATCTATCATTACAAGTTCAAATTTGCACTTTGAATACAGGACCTTGTAAATGTCAATGCTGAAAGAGATTGATCTGTTGTCAGTCAATAGACTGTCACTGCCTCCATGTCCTTCACAGTGCCTTATAAAGTTTAGTCTGCATTTATGCCTCCAGCAGCATCACACAGGTGTGGGTGCCACAAACATCACTTTGCATGCTAATACAGGTGGAACGATTTCTCTCTTGAATTTGCATTGATTTTTAAAGCCCCTGTGGTCTGTTTATGTGTAGACCTATGTCCCACACCTAAATAATCTTTGAAAATTTTACTGAAATTTTGTGAACTGTTTCAAAATAAATTCTACACCATTTTTTCAGTGTATAAACCTATTCACATTGCTGAAAGCCAACATGATTTTAGAATATATAACAGTGTCGTACATGTTGTTTTGAGCATATAAATAAACTATTTATACTTTTATGCATGACTAAAATGGCTTGGGTTACTATTTCAACTAACCTTTAGTGTTCTCACTCATTTTAGAGACAAAAAGCTGATTTAGATCCATGTAATTGATTATATTGCTGAAATTATATTGCTAAATATTGTTATTAAATGCACATTTTCACTGTCATTTACAATGCAACTTTCTTCTTGAGAACAGACGCATTAGCTTTCCAATGAAAACACCTGCAAGCTACATCTAGTATTACAACCTGAGTATTTTGTTTCATTTCTTTCTCATGGGTTTGTTTAGGTAGGGTTGGAGGTATAAAATTTCATTATATCAATATAGTTAAAAAAAAATGGAAACATTTAAATGGAAAATCTCTACCTTATGCAACAGAGTTCAAATGTCCATGTTCTTTAAACTGCCTTAAACGTCCAAACATAACGTTCAATCGGTGTCACATAGCTGATGGTACAGGAACCATCAATTTGGAACAACTTGAGGGTGAGTAAATGATGACAAAATTCATTTTTGGGTGAATTATTCATTTACGTTTTTAATTATTTGGGAGCTGTTTTGCTCCCAAATAATTAAAAACGTAAAGGAATAATTCACCCAAAAATGAAGTAGTGGGAAATATGACAATTTGCTTATAACTATAGTTGAAATAATTCCACTCCTATTAACCAAACCCAGAAGAAAAAGATAACCACAAAGAAAAGGCACCAACCTCCTGCAGAAACAACAGGACTATTTACACTACATACAATATACTACTAACTATATACAAGATGTGTGGAAATGCCAACCAGAACAGAGATCACATCAATGACAACACAAAAGGACAACAGAAACAATGACAAGAGCAACAACATGAGGCAGAAATTACACAGTCTACGCAAAGCATTGCTATGGAGCTTCATGGTAGTGCCATATTTAATTTTTGTCAGAGATGAAAGCAAGGCTGTGAGGGACTGAAGACTGCACTGCTGTTGAACAACATACTGATTATTCAGCTGATGAAAATCTTCTAGTAGACAAAGGCTCCATAAAGCAGTTTTGAAAGCTGTGAAAATGTGATCTAGCACCGTTATACAGTGTATGCCATTGTAAAGACTAAGTCTATTCTCCACTACCTAGTTTTCGTTTACATGAAATTCAGTAAGGTGTTAAATTCTAACCTGACTGAGGTCTATAATAATGCTCCCTTCTGCAATTTTCCATTACAGTTGGTATGTATTGCTTTATGTATCTAATGTAAATTATCTTTCATTTATTTATTTAGTTAGTTAAGACACATTGCCTGGTGTCTCTCAAGATCGATGAACAATCCATCTGTTATAACAATGCACTTTCTGGTCTTTCTGGTCTGGTCTTTCTGGTTATTCAACTCTTGAATTTCCCTTTATCCCAAGAATGACACCCTGGAGGAACCAACAAACTGTTCTTGTCTTTTGAACTGCGTGACACCAAAAAGCCAAAGCATGAGTCAAAGCATGTCTTTTGTTCAGACTAACATATAATATGGCCACTGAACCATCCAGCGAGCCATCATGTAACCTTTAACCTTGTGAAGAAAGCTTGCTTTTAAAACCATTCCTCAAGGAAAAGGCTAGTTTTAGGAAGATGTAGATTTAGAGATTAAAGGTTTAGGAATTTTTTATTTTTTTTTCAAATGCTTGTAGTGAATAAATGATAGAAGTCTTAGCAAGGGCACGCTGGTTGAAAGCAGTTGTGACAAGCATTGTTAAAGAACATCACCTTTTACCTCGATCTTCATCATGCCTTTAATCTGCTGAAAACACGCAACCTTTTTAATCAGAAATAGACCTTTGCCTCCCTCCACATTTTAACAGCACGTCTATCTGCATATCAGGTTACTGGGAAATCATTTTAATGTCGCACACAGGAAATAATGTCAAACAAACTGCTCCTCCCATATGCTGTGGTTGGGAAATCCCCTTTCTAAGCTCATCACATTTAGTTTAAAAGCTTATGCTCATATAGCTGCCACTCTATAGCTTTCTGCTGATGAAAATATACCCGTATATACTTGTATAAACTTGATATTTACCCTGAAAATTATATATATATATTTGCTCTTTAGAAAAATAATCTCATTTGCTCAAAGAATAAAAGGTCCAATTTTATCAGCACATTTTATGCAAATGATGATTTTTATAGATAATGTAAGGTCCACGAATTTGGTCCAAGGACGGTATCCAATCGTGGGTGAAGGTTTCCTGCGTGTTCGGTCTTTTCAGCGCGCAAAGCTATTAAATCTAGGTTAAGTTCAAATCTGACTCCATTTTATTATGACCTCGCATTTGGGTTAGAATGACAATTATTATCATTATCTAGACATCTGATTATTCTGTTATTCTTTAATATTATTGTACTCGTTCATTCGGGTGCTCATGTCGCTTAAAGATATCGCTTCGGCCGTTGTTAGCGTATCTTACGGTCACATTC